>PVIY010002370.1:0-128979 GCA_004026745.1 Myrmecophaga tridactyla | reverse complement strand
ACAATTTGTCACAATTGTACAAGCAGATTTGTTTGTTGCATCTCTCTGGATATGCCTATTTCTCCAATTTGGGGGTTGCAGTTTGCCTGCAACCTCAGTTCTCCCATGAAGGTAAGAAAAGTAATTGATTTTTCAGTTTGTCCAGTTCTTTTTTATTGTACCTTCAGGAATAATGATTTCTAAGCTCTTTACATGTTGGGGATCTAGATGTTTGTGACATTTTTATCTTGTTAGTTTGTGTGTGTGTGTGTGATATTTGTTTGTTTTATACTTAGCCATTTTTCATTGCCAGAAATGCGCAGCGATATGCACTCTGTATCCTTCAAGAATAGGGTTATTGTCAGTTTAAGTATATTCCAATAAAATAAATTGCAATTTTTCTTTTTCACATTAAGGAACAATTAGCCTGGTCTAGCCAAAAAAGAGTTATCTTCAGACTTCGAGCCACACAAAGCCACAGATGCTGTTGAGAAGGTCAACTCATTCAATAAAAAATTCAGCTTCACTCAAAGGCCAATTAAAAATCACTATCTTGTTAGGAGCCAAAAATTGTAGCACCATCTGGGATATAGAACTAATGGTTTATTAACCATTTTGTATAAGATGAATGCAAGTCATAGTAGAAGGCTGTGGATTGATTCATCTTGAGTTGGAGTGATTATATTTTCTAGATCTTGCCCATGGTGACTTGTGGTTTAAAAGAAGAGTGTATTCTTAATTTCTTCTCTAAAGAGAAGACTAGAAAAGCCCTATTACAAGATGTGCACACATTTTTCTATGACGGCATACCTCAGAAAGCGTTTGTACAGTGATCTTTGTACAAAAGTTTTTTTTCTTTTTTTCAGGTTCAAATAAGAGAGTTTGCTAAGAAATAAAAAATAAAACAACTAAGACAACTTAATAGACAGCAGGAGATTCTGGGCATGTCAGTAGGATACATTGGCAACTGGTTAGTGTTTTTAATTGCCAGGGTGAGGACGTTGATTAACTAGTTTGGCCCAGTCTCCATTCTGGTTGAACCTCCTGTAAGATGTTCTTTATTGAAGCATAAAACTTTCTAAAGACTTTTTTGAATGGCTACTGTCCAGTGATGCTTTTTGGTTTGATGTCATACTTCTTTTTCATATAAAAACCACGATAAATCCTCTACAAGTTTCATTAGTTTCACATTGAGTCATTTTGTTTCCCTTTGTCATAGAGAATGACATTGACCAATTGAACCACGATTCAGAAGTTGGAGTGATTCACAGAAATTTGCCAAAACATGAATAAACAAAATCCTTTATTTTATGTAAGCCACAGAAAAGCAAAACTTCAAAAAAAAACTAAACAAAATTAACCAGTACTGGACTGCAATTAACTAATTTTAATGAAACCAGACCTTCATAATTTCCATAAATTTAAATGGGAATAAAGAAGGAAAATTACAGTATTTTATTATATTATTGAAATGAAAGCACAACTCAGAGACCTGAGAAATTTGGTGACACTTGAGGAGTAGCAGGCTAAACAAAAGACTTTCTTCTTTTTTTTCTTCATTTCTTCCATATATTCCCTTGTTTGGCTGCATTTTATTTGATTTCAATGCCCTCATTTTCTGGATATGCAGTGAAAGTTTAAAGAAGACTTTGAAGATAAAACCAGAAAGGACTTGATCCCTTTTCCCCTAGTAATATTGTATTAAAAACTTTATTTTCTCTTTTTTAAGTATAGTTAACCAAATAATTTTTGTTAAAGAGCCTGGATTTTGTCTCAGTAAGATTACAATATTATAGACTCTGGTACAGCAGAGGTCTTTGCTGTGCAGGATCATTTGAACTTCTTACTTTCATTGGATTAACCTAATTATACATAAATCTACCCTTTCAATTAGAGCAATCATATCAGTGCCCTTCCTGTTTTTAGATGCAACCTAACATATCAGCTTTATAAATATCATGTCATTTTGTCCCTTGTATTTTAAACTTTATTCCAACCTGCAAAACTGAAAAATGTCTTATTTTTAAATGTAAAAGTCAAAAGCGCTTATTAATTATTCCTCTCCATTGGAGAAAGAATATTGATTCAACAGAATACTAGAAAGGTTGTTTCAATTTTAAAAGAGTTTAGTAAATGTTTGATTTTCTCCTGGCATTATTTGGAGTTTATATTGACTGAGTACAGCATAAATTCCAAATAACAGAGACTTCACCACATAGAAATTGATTTCTATCTCATATCAAAGGTGTCTGCCAAGAGCTGGTCTGGCAGTACACTGGTGTCATGGGTCTTGGTGCTTTCTGTCATTTTTTCTCACCATCTTTACCATATGACCTCATTGCCCAAGAGGCTGCTTGAACTCTGGCCATCACATCAAAATTCCAAGCAGCAGGAAAGTCGAAAGTCCTAAGAAAAAATTTACTCCTCTTTAAGGTGACATTCCAGAAATCTTACACAGCACTTCCACTTATTTCGCATTAGCTAGAAACTATTTATATAGCCACACATTGATGCAAGAGAGGTTGGGAAATACAGTCTTTTACCTAGGTGGTAATTTGTTCAGCTAAAATAATATTTATTGATGTAGAAAACTAACAAGTCTAAGAAACACTAATGACTGGCTTTTTGATATTTCAACGGGCTAGGTAGAATTACAGTCCAATCTACACTACAGATTGATTAAGCATGGATTTAGGTGAGATTACAAAGTAGTTTTGTAGATATAATTACAGTCCCTAAAGAGTTGATTTTAATTTATGAAGAGAGATCAACTTGACCTAATCAGCTGGTCCTTTGAAAAAGAAGACTTAGACCTTCCCTGGGTTTAGAGACTCCAACCTCCCTGTACTCATAGGGTTCTAGACGCATGATGATTTTTTCTTTTTACTTGTCCTATGAACAGTCATTCTTCTAGGCTAGTACTCACAACCACACAAACAAATCCCTTGTAGTAACCCCCCCTCCATTTATCTACATGTATAGATATAATTCCTGTATCTCTCTATCAATTAATCATCTATCTGCACATATAATCTCTATTTCTACTTCTATGTTTGAACTCTGACAGAGATAGTAATGTGTTTTGCAATATTCTTTCTGAGTGCTTCAGTAACTCTCTCAATTTTCTTCCAACTAGCTTCCCTATCTGGAGCTGCCTAGGAGCTTAGGGAAAAGCTGACCATACTCCCAGCTTTAGAGACTGAGGCACGTAGTATATCAGCTGTAGGATATTTATTGATTTCAGAACAACCACAGGACCTAATTTCAGCCACCTCGATATAAAAGACTTGCTTCATGTTTCTCAGTAAGAACATTCCCAAAAACTCTCAGATAATTTAAAAAAATCAGCTTTCTCTCTAAGTTCTCTAAGGTTGGATGTGAACATGGGAGAATGGAGCCATAAGAAAAGGTAGGCATTGGGTGTCAAGAGTAAGGCAGCATAAAGATGGGGTAAACGCACAGAAAACAGGAGAGCAACAGAAAATTTTATTTTTTAAAGCTGTAGTTTCTAACCAGTTCTGATACCCTCTCAGCATCTTTCAGTTAAATGAGCCAATAGATTTTGTTAATTGTCTAACATAGTTTGAGTTAGGTTTTTGTCACTTACAGTAAAACATATCCCAGCCTGTACAACTAGAAAACAATTCATTTTATGAATGATCAAAAAGAAATAGATTTCTGATTTTGGCATCGCCTTGAAGTAATATCTGAGAGCGTCTATAACATGTCAGACAGTGGCAGACTGCTGTTTTATTTGGCATGCATTCAATTTAGCGTTAAGTACCAAAACATAATCATTTGTTTATAATTTTGAATATTGTGTGTGAGAAATTAGTTAATTAGAAAATCACATAAAGCCCTTATGTTTTACTATAATGATCAATGTGAATTACATGTATTCATCTTGGATTTTGTGTGCTCCCAGAGAGAGATTCTATAACAGAAAGGCAAAGTAAATGATATGAACTTTGTTTTTGAAACAACTGTGGAGGGAGAGAGAAAAAAAAAAAAAAGAAGAGAAAAGAAGTGATGAGGAGGGAAACTCAGTCAAAATTTCAGTGAATATATAAATACGTATAAATGTAGAGTATGGGGGATTATTATCAGATCTTTTCCAAGACAAATGAAATGATATCAGGGATTGGAAAGAAGAAGAGGAAGCTATCAACATGCAGTGAACACTCACAATGGGCCAGGTAAGGTGTTAGGTGCTTAACAGGTATTACTTAATTTAATTCTCACAGTATCTTGGTGAAGTGGGTATAATTGTCTTTATGAGAAAGGGGAGGCTGAGGGAGGTTAAAGAACTTACCTAAAATCACCCAGAGGTTGGATGGTAAATCTGAAATATTCCAGCTCTGTCGGACTTAAAAGTCCAAGCACTTCCTTCTAGAACAGGTGTCAACAAACCATGACCCAGCTCTGGGGTCAAATATGACCTGCTGCCTGTTTTTGTAAACAAAGTTTTATTGGAACACTTCCATGGCAATGAATGCTTCTGTGCTACAATAGCAAAATTGAGTTTGGCCCCAGAGGCCTATGGTCAGGAATGCCTAATACAGTGACATCTGGCAGGCCCTTTGCAGCAAAAGTTTGTTGACCCCTGCTCTAGGCTTCTGCAAGAGAATCCCTGTGAGTGCTCTCTTGCCTTCTTAATTATTAAATCTTAAAGAAGTCACCTAAGAAGGTCTGAGATGATTTTCCTACCTATAAAGTGTGGATAACACCTTGTAGGTGTTCTGAGACTCACTGGACAGAGTGATTATTAATATGCTTTGTAATATGTATAGGAATATGCAAACCTAAGTAGTTAAAAGCAATAAAACCATATTCCTTATCTAATTCCTCACTTCAGTATTCAAATGTTTAAATGGTATTATTCAACTTCAGATGAAGTCTCTGAAATTTCAGCTGTCTACTTTACTTCACTCAATTATGTTATAAAATAAAATAATAGAGGCCAGATAACTATATTTAAGTAGAATTGTGTGACTCTGGAGCTGACCTTTACTGGCTCACAAGAGCTAATTGTTAAAATATCAGAGATTTTGTGAACTGGTTATTAAAAACAGCTACTACTAAAAATTCAATGCTATAACCACGTTCTATATAATAATCTTAATAAGAAGCAAGGTTGTAATTACTGAAAATTCATCATATTTTAATTATTTTACTGTGGTTTACTATAATTTCTTGGGAATATTTTCATATATTGTATCTCTGTTGTGTAAATGATGTGCAATGGTGTGCTACTGGCCATCATTTCCCATCTTCACATTCAGTGATTTCACTTTGGCAGACTGAAATCAGCTAAAGTGGGAGTATTTATACCCTGGGAATTGGTTAATGCTATAAACCAGAGGTTTTTCTTTTCTCCCTTTTTTACCTTGAAGAGCCGGTTGCTAACTCTTTACTGGCATACCCCTACTGAGAAGTTCTGTAACATTTATTTGTGGTCCACAGGGGTAGCTTGTATTCATTCATCCTTGGACACATAAATTTGTTTCTAAGGAGTCGCTTCGTTAGAAGGATGGCTGTCTACCAAAATGTGGAGTGGTTTCGGTGTAGATTTTAAATGGAAATTTAGCCTCATCACAGAATAATAGCTCCACGAGAGTGAGAATTTTGGCTATTTTGTTTGCTATTGCATTATCAGCATTTTTTAAACAGAGACTCACAAATGAACTGTTCAATAACATGCTGAATACACAGCTGCATAGTAATACAATGAATAATAACATTGTTAATATCAATAAACACCTATAAAAGACTTACAATGTGAGAGAAGTTGTTCTCCATATGTTATCTCCACTGATATTCACAGGTATCCTATGTTATAGATAGTATTATCATTTAATTTGTAGATGAGGAAACTGAGGCACAGAGAGGTAAGGTAATTTTTCAAGGTCACAGATGAACAACTATGCAGTTATCAGAAAGACATATGCTTCTGATAAATATTAGCTTTCTTGTATATAAACTGTTACACATCCTCACAATTTTGTACAATTAAATAAGTATCCTAATTCTGTTCAGCATGAGGTTAATTCAAATTTCTTAAAATCTCCATTTTTCTGCCTCCAAGGTGGCATATTTAAAACCATTGATCTTACTGTACAGAAATGCTAATAATTTGTGTTTTTTGGTGCTTTTTGAAGCATTTAAAAATTGCATTTCTTGTAATATGAAGTCTTGATTCTTCTTGTGCCTGACCTCTATTTCATTCTAATAGTCGGTAGCATTTTTTGTGTCTCAGGATGATTTGTAAGCACACTACCAAATTCTGGGGACTCTCTGCTAGTCCTGCCAACTGATTCTGTGACTTAATTTCTTAATAGTATCATTTTAGGCTTAAATGTTTCAGTCATTTACATTTCTAAGCAAAAGGTAGAGCAGTCAAGGAATTGTAAATCGAGTACTATATTTATGTCTAAGGATTAGAGATTAGAGATGTATTAAAGAAAGGAAAAAAATATTTCCAGTTAGAAATTTTGTCCTTGGCAATTTAATGGTTGTTACATTATTTCAATTTTTGTTAGGAGGAATGCTTCATGTAATCAAGAGCTTGTTATTGAAGAAATTGCCCCAATTGTTTCCAAGCAGGTAGACCTACCCGCTTTCTCCATGACTATTGGAGCTGCCATTTCAATGCGCTGACAACAGTGACTCAGCACATTCAGCATGAAGGGCAAAAACAAAGGCAAAGACTTTTGATCAGTTAAAAGCTTAATGACATGAATTGGATCCAGTGAAAATTTCTTTAAAGGTTTTCAGCAAATGAGCATTTTGTAGACACTGTCTCATTTGACAGCTATCTTTCCATGAAATGAGATTTTTACAATATGAGTTGGGTTTTTATGACAGTTTAAGTAGAAAATGGATTTAAAAATGTCTGGTCTTTTTTCTTTTCCAAGACAAAAAGATAGTCAAGTGGGAGTCTTGTGGGAAATGGTGGAGTTTAAAAAAAATGGAAACTTCATACATAGTTACTAGCTACACATGTTTCTGCTTTTAAATGATCACATGGAATGATTCTTTAGACATGAGTCAGGGAGTGAAAGAAAATGGCTGAGTATGGAAGGTGGGGGAGCTTTCTTTCCAACTATACTTACTTTAAATGTGTGTGAGAAAATTAGAAGTAACAGTTATGTTATATTCACATTTAAATATCTTTAAATTATTTTTTTTTTTGCCAAAAAAACGTAAAAACTGCTTCTCTCACCTGAATGTGTTAATGCTGTCAGTAGTTGCCTACTATTTGGTTCCTTTTTCTTCAAACAACACATTACCTGAGCCTGTCTGAACAGTTTTCCTGAAGAGACAGATTTCTCTGAGAATCAAGGAAGTTAATAAAAAAAGTGATTCTGTGCTTATATTTATGCCTGAAAAAAATAGCATCTAATTTTTAATTTATTTCAGATGCTATGCTTTTCCTAAATTATTTATTTGGTTTGTATACATTGAAACTCTTCATTCTATTGTCTATTTATTCATTAGTATCTACATCACTTTTACTGAAGTGTATTGATGGAGCATTATCACTTGCTGAAGTTTGGAATTTCTCTGAAAATATCAACATACAAACCTTTTAATTCCCATTTTAATGTATCAACTTTAAATGCCTCCTTTGGCTGCTTCTCTGCAGCAGTGCCAGGGCAAATTGTCCCCTTGTGGTGGAGAAGAGATATATTATAGTGAGAACCTTCATTCCACCTGACATGCCCTGGCAGATCCAGCCTCTGACACACCTCCTTGTGTCTCTCATGCTGACCACATTTTCTGCATTCTGATTTTGCGTGGTCACCTCACAGATTCAAAAAAAAAAAAAGGTCCCCACTCTACTCCCGTTTCTCTATCAGTATCCAAACAGAATGCTGCAGTGAATTACTTGACAAAAGATTGCAGATGGACATGTGACTTTTAGGGGATTTTCTGTCCTAAGGAAGAGGTCCAGGGCATTCCTGCTACGTCAGTCTGAAGGGGTTTATCAGAATCAATATATTCAGGTAAGAGATCACAAATGAGCAATTAGGACTCGTTCCCAGCTGAGATTCAGAAACACTGAGGTGAGTAATTGAAGAAAAGTAGAATCTATCTGGGTCACAAGAAACCAGAAGCAGGTTGTGTTAAACCAAAGGTAAGAGTGTAAGATACCTCCTGCAATTGTAGTTAGGGTAAGGAATTCTTTATTGGTGAAATTAAATCTGATATTGTTTTTGATTTCTAAGCAAAGAGAAGATCAGGAATTTAACATGTCCACATTTTATTAGGGAATTATATCAGGAAAACCCATTGGTAGAGATGGGAGACATCTACTTTCAATTCTAGCAGGCTTCTCCTGTTCTTACTGTGTGGACCAATTCATTACTCTATATTACCTAGGAAATACATGGAGAAGATAATGAATAGACCTTTTGGGGTCCTCACAGAATAGCTATGTTCACAAATGAACTTCCATCCTTACTTCTAACCATCATTATTTTAGAAGATTGTAATCACACAGGAGCAGAAGAGAGTAAAGGGCAATGACTTTGGAATCAGATAGAACCTGGTTGTACATCCTGGCTCTGCCAGGCCTTCAGCAAATCTCTCAGTCCCTCAGTTCTTCCATTTCTTAATCTGTAAAATAGATATAAATAATTTCTTCTTGGTAGGGCTCTCTCTCTCTCTCTTTTTTTTTTAGGCATAGGCAGGCTTGGGGAATCGAACCCAGGTCTCTGGCATGGCAGGCAAGAATTCTGCCACTGAGCCACCGTTACACTGCCTGGGAGTGCTCTTTTAAGTACTAAACAGGGTAATAGTATTTGTAAGGTGCCTGTACTGACTAAAACAGTCGATACTACATTGCCATTGGTTGTATTCTAAGACAGTGGATCGTGAGACCAGATCACATTTGAAATGCTTAAAATATCTGAGTCTTGAAAAGGAAAAGCTGGAGCAGAAGGAGGAAAACATTTTAAAAATGTCTTCACACATGTATGACATTTAAAGAAGATAATATAATGTTTAATACATTGTAAACATTCAATAATTGTTAGCTCTTTCTCTGGCAATTAATTATTGAGTACCTACTATGTTTTGACTACCGGTCTAAGTAATGGAGACATAGCACTGAACAGAGAGACCATGGATGTTGGATCACACTTGTTTTGTGTGATTAACATTACAATTAAGAAGTGGCCATTGTGCAGAAATATATTTTTCTCTCATCATAAGAAGGAACTTTCTAAAAGACAAAGCTGGTCAAGTATGGAATAGGTTGCTTTTTAAGTAGGAGATGTTTCTTTATTTTATATATTCAGATACATTTTGGAAAATGAAATATATGGCATGAGGTTATAGTAATTAAGGAGCCAAAGGAAATGTAAGGTAACTCAATGCCCTTTAGAGTTCCTTGCTACTCTAAATATCACTATTTAATGATTCGTTTTAAAAAGGACTAAGGCAAAATAGCAAGAAAACTTAAGAGAGCAGGTGTATAATTGTTTTAAAGCAAAGTGCTCTAATCTCTTTTTATTTAGATGGGAAGACTTTCTGTAAAAATTTTAGGAATTCTTAAAATGACAGAAGAGAAACAACTCAGGCAATATTTCCTCTGGTCTTTGTATTCTGAGTTTCAAGGAGACAGCATTGCTGAGTGAATGGAAGGTGTTCTAATTAACAAAACTTTTGTCTAGTTATTTAATGAGATGGGCAAAGCTTGCATAATAAGAGCATGGCTGTACAGAGAGCAAGTTTCTTCCAAATGGAGGAATATGCAACTATGAGTTCTAAATATAAAGGCAAATTTTAAACTTCCCTTTCTCTGAGCCAATATCAAGAAATATTATCACCTGTAAACTGACAGGTCAAAATGAAAACAATTCAGACTATGTTAAAAATTCAAATTTTGGAAATGAGTTCAAGGACACAGATGACATTATATATGAGGCTTCATGACTTCAAGGAAAAGTAAACACAAATCATATAAAAAAGAACCTTAATTTATAAAATATAGACTTCAAAGTTTCTCATACTTCAGTTGCAGGATAAGAATATAGGAAGAATTTTATGTTGTAAGATTGTTTGATTAAAGTTATGTTTGTATGGAAGCAATAGGGAGTTGGGATTTGACTTAACAAATGATCAGACAATGTAAGTATATAAACTGAAACTCTCTATGATAGACTTATATTGGTGACCCCCAAAGGGCATGTGTTCCAGTTCCCAAGACATTGTCTAGTTCTCTCTTGGCTTTGAGCTTGGCTGTATGACTTGCTTTGGCCAATGGGATATTAGCAAATGCAATACAAACAGAGGCTTGATAAAGTACTTGAACTTTGAAGCTTGTTTCTTGGAAGCCAGTTGTCATGATGTAAAGATGCTTGGGCTAGGCTGTTGAATGATGTGAGGGCTGCACAGAGAGAGACCATGGAGGATGGGGCCAATCTGGATGTCCTAGACACAGCTGAGCTCTCAGTTGCACGCAGTCACCTGAGCACTTCAGTTATACTCTGAGGACCAAAAGAATCATCCAGCTCATCCTGCAGAATCATGAGACATAATAAATCATTGTTATTTGAACCTACTAAGCTTTGGGGTGATTTGTTATTTAATAATAAATAACCGGAACATTACTGTTTAGGTTATGCATTTATAGTTTGAGTTTTGTCCAGTTATTTCTTTTTATTGGTTTCAGAAGCAGAATTCATTTGGTGAGGCAATGATTAAATTATATAGGCACTGTTGAGATGTGGTGCCGTGTAAATCCAGATAGTTTTTAGGCAAGTGGTAGGAGCACGTTCTGAATAGATCCTTAAGAAGAAAGGATTTTATGATAAACCATAACATTTAAAGGCTTCTAGGAGAACTCTGAGTAGTTTGTAACAATTTATGAAATGCTCTGTTTAGTCATAACTTTTAAACTTTTGTAGCAGTTCATTATATCTGTGCTTCTGCTCCATCATGAACCAATTCACTAATGGTTTGTTTTCAATATAGGTGGGGAATTTCTTGAGAAAACAATCTAGGAAATTTTTTTCTCACCAAAGTAAAACTGAGGTTCATTATTTGTTGACAGAGTCTTCCATTTGAAAAGGAATGTTCCTCAAGATTTTGGAAGACTATGAGCTAATTTGTTTCAATGAACTGTGATAAATGATAAAAGAAAAAGATTTACATTAAATTTCACAGAAACCCTACATTACATCATCTATGATAAAAACGAAAATGTATCTGTCTTTTAAAGACATCTTTAAAAAAGCACACTTCTGTGTATCTTTTAAAATATAAATAAATAGATGGTATATATAGTGGTAGCATGATTATAATTTCAACGGGAATATAAAACCAGAAGAGAAGCTTCTTTGAGTTGTAGATGTTTGTAAATTAAGTAAATTGTCACTGCCACCCAAATCTAATATAAATGTCTCAATGTCTATCTTTTTCAAGACATTAAATTCTCAATGTCTATCTTTTTCAAGAACTTCAATAAGATGATATTGCTACTTCCTGTTATATAACGCTTAACAATTTACAGAGTTACCTCTACTGCATGGCCACAAGTGTCAACCATTGTGAAAATTCTGAGGTATCCAATCTAAGCACAGCATTTATATTGACGTGAGTCTCACCTCATACAAGTGCTACAGTGGAGGAAGTACTGGCCAGGAGGATTTCATGATCAGTGCACTTGATCCAACCTTTGGTGTCATGAAAGGCTACCTGGGGAGATTAATCAAAAGCAATAGCCTAGAGACTGGAGTGCATGGTACATGCATGGAGAAAAAAATAAATAGAAAATGACTAAAAATCATTGGTGTACTGCTCAGAGGGGAAAGTGTTAGAGGAAGAGAGTGGAGAGATGAGTACCATTCATATTAAAATTGTCTTTTTAAAGCAAATTTACTTAAAAATTTTTTTGACTCTGTTCTTAAGGAAATCAGAGAGCCACTAACAGGTCTCAAGAAGGAGGAAGCCATAGATCATAATTAGGATATTAACCTGGGTTAATAACAGAAAATGCACTGGACTATGGGCAAAGATGATTGCAGGGCTCTGGTTAGGGGGCTATTGAGGGAATCCAGCTAATAAATGATTGAGGATGTGACAGTATGACTGAGAGAAGGGGCTGGGAATGGATAAAACTAGAGAAAGAGTGAATGTTGGAATAACTAAAGAATTTCTGTTCCAGGAAAATGATCTGCATGTACCTTCTGACTACATATGTAAGATCTCCCGTCAACAGTTTTATGGACACAAAGGGGGCGGGGGTAGAGAGAGAGAGAGAGAGAGAGAGAGAGAGAGAGAGAGAGAGAGGCAGAAAGAGGAGAGAATGTAGAAAAAGATTTTAAAAATTGACTGTAGGGTGTAGTGGTAGAATTCTTGCCTGCCATGCAGGAGACCCAGGTTTGATTCCTTGCCCATGCACTTCCCAAATAAACAAACAAGCAAACAAACAGAAAACCAACCAAGAGAAAATTCAACCCAAAGGGGATACTCACATGGAAAAAAAAATGGAATGTGACCCTGCCATACAGCATACCAAAAAAAAAAAAATTGACCGAAAAGGGAAGGTGTTATGGACTAAGTCATGTCCCGACAAAGACATGCCCGTGTCCTAACTCCCGATTTTGTGGATTGAGCGCATTTTTAAATAGGATCTTTGAGGATGTTGTTAGTTTAAGTTAGGCAAACTGAATCAGAGTGGGCTTTACTTAATCCCATGTTTCTGAAGTCCTTATAATCTGGACAGCACAGAAACAGAAGGGAGGCAGAGAGACAGAGACAGCGTGGGCCAGAGGCAGTGTTATCGATTCCTGGCAAGGCACCCCCAGAACACTGCAGAATGTAGAGAAAGCAGCATCCTGCCAATGTCTTTATGTTGGATTTCTAGCCTACAAAACTGTGAGATAATAAATTCCTTTTGTTTACGCCAGCCGGTCTGTGGTAGTTGTTACAGCAGCTCAGGCACACTGAGAGAGTAGGAGAGAAACGAAATTGTCTCATCTCTGAATATGGCAAATACCTCAGTTAATTCTTACTTGAGTAAATTCTTCAGTTACCTAGATAAAAAATCTCAGTCACCCTAGATCCCTTTGTTTTTTTTATCACATATCACATCCGATCTGTCATATCCTGTCATTTGTGCCTTCAGGGATGGAGGATGTATGGTCAAGGGAAATATTAAGATTAAAGTAATTTGAGCAGAAGAGAGGAAGAAAGTAAAGACATAGGAGAGGAAAGAATTGGGAAAGTGAAGTGCCTGAAGACATAAGAGGAAATTGATTAGACAGGATACTATTTTACTTCAGTCTCTCTCTCTCTCTCTCTCTCCCCCCTCTCTTTCTCACTCTCTCTCACACACACATGTACACACACAGAATAGTAATAACTCTAATGCTATTAATATTGTGAATGTATAGATAATTTAACTGAGACTCAAGATTGTGTGACCTGACAAATGTCACTCAACTGGTGTATTTTATAGGTAAAACTTCATCCTTGGTCTCCTGACAGCTGAATCCAGAATTCATTCCACTAGAGACAGCAGGGAAAATAATCTTTTAATTAATAGCTAGTTTATATTATTGAGCTCCAGATGACAAGTTAGTCAAATAATTAAAATAACCAGGCTCAAATGATCTAGTCAAAGTGATGATTTCCTTTTGCATCTAAATTTGTAATATGCTAGTTTTCTTATGGTCTGGTGTGTAATGAGATTCCTGACTTGTTCAAGATAAAAAAGCAGTGGTATGTGCAGTAACTGTATTTGAGTCTCTAGATTTTCCTTGCATTCTGCTGTTTATCATTGGTCTAGAATGACCTGTTTATTATCTGGTGCTCAAAGAATAAACATTTTGCATCTTAAAAGTAGGATTCACTTATTTGAGCAGTTATGGGAATGAATGGCAGGAAAATAATATAATAAGGAAGGGATGGAGAGAACTATTTGACTTATTTTTCCCTATGTAGAATTAACCCAGTAATTCCTTTTAAGACTTATACTATCAAGCAAGCTGCTTTATTCTTATATTTAATGTGGATTTTAAAATTGTTAGCATTTTTCTTATTTAGGACTCAAGTTGCATAGGTCATGCATTATTCATGAAGAGAAAATGTGGTAGTATGCACACTTGCATCAACATCATATGTAGGACAGTTTAAATTTAGAAATAGTATTTGGCCTTATGCTTCATGAAACATCCTACAGTATCATACGGACTAAAGCTTTTAATAGACATTTATCAATTCCCCATAGGATACCTGCTGTGACAAGCTGTCTTTAGGAACTGAGGATCTGTGAAGATAAAGTTCTGCTGGCTTTACTCTATAACAGGAAAGTCAAATGTAAATGTACTTACATTCTAACCCACCACCGTAGGTCTTGACTTGCTGAAACAGTTTTAAGTTCAAATATTCTGACTCCTAACAGATAATATGTGAAACTATATATCCCGATGTTTCATTACAAAATACAATCACCATGTTGTGTCTAGATTTGCTGCTGCCAGCTTGTCTCCTTCAAATTGCTCTTGACACATTCCAATAAGACTTTCTTCCCCACCTCTGAATTAAAACTATGCTTGTCCAGATCGTTAGTCCTATGGCATCACGTTCAGTGGTCATTTCTCAGTCTTCGTCACAGTCCTTATCAGAATCATTTGACCCCGTTTGTGACTGTCTCCCGTTTCAACGCTTATTCATACAGCATACAGGATTCCACTTGCTTTGGTTGTCCTGTACCTCACAAGATACTCCTTCTCAGTGTGCTTTACTTGGCCCATCTCATCTTTATGTTCTTTAAACACTGGATGTCCCAGAACTCAGTCCTTGGACCTCTACTCTAATCCATTTATATTCACTTTGCAGGTGGTCTTGTTCACACCTGTGACCTCTAAGCTACATCCCTGGCATGGATGGCTCACCTGCAATGAAAACTAGACTAATCATCACCACTTGACTATCAAATAATCACCACAAATTAACAGGTCTATAACCAAACTCTAGACTTCTATTTATCTCTCACCTGCTGCTTTCTTTCTGTCTTTTTTTAAATTTATATTTATTTATTTTGCATGGGCAGGCACCGGGAAGCAAACCCAGGTCTCCGGCATGGCAGGCGAGAACCTCTGCCTGCTGAGCCACTGTGGCCTGCCTACCTGCTCCTTTCTTAATCTATCCCATTTCAGAATATGACAAATTATTTCTTCAGCTACTCACGTCAAAAACTTCCATTACCCTGAATTTTTAAATTTTGCAACACCTCACATTCAATCTATCATCATATCCTGCCATTTTTGCCCTGAGATATATCCACCATCAAACTACTTCTCACATTCCACTGCTGCTTCTCTCATCTAAGTCACCGTCATTTCTTGGCAAGATCATTGCAATCACTTCCTAACTCTTCTTCCTCATCCTACCTTGGCTGCCCTCCAGATTATTTGCAATGTATCTGACAGGGTGATTCTTTTAAATCGTAAACCAGATCCTATCTGTCCTCTCCTCACATTTCGCCCGATGGTATTCCTTATCACTCCATTGAAAGGCGAAGTCCTGACTGTGCTCCTAAGGGCTCTCCAAGATGTGTAGCACACCCTGCTCCACACTAGGTTAGGATCTAATCTCCTATTGGTCCCCACCACTTTTACTACATCCTATAAATCCCATCTTTCGCCATTCTAGCCACATCAAACTCTACATGTTTTATGAATATACCAAGCATCCTCACACCCCAGGGCTTTGGCATTTGCTATTTCCTCTGCTGGTATCCTCTTTTCTCTGTGTGAGCTTGGCTTACTCTGCTTTCCTTCAGATATCTGCCAAAATGTCATTTGAGATCACCTCTCTATGCTAAATGACATCCATATCACCATACACACACTTTATTGTTCTGACTCATCATTTTGCACAATATTTGCTGGTTTATTCGTTTGTCTATTGCCTATTGCTAATAGATAATTAAACACTATTAAATTAAAATTCTATACTTCTATTTAGACAACTGGAATAGAAGGTTCATAAAAGCAGGAATCTGCTTTCTGCCTAACGATAGTGTTTGGTACATGGTAGGTTCTCAATGATACTTGAATAAATGATTAGTATGTGTTCTTGCTTCCTATACTGAACATGTATGCTCTTAGAGTAATAACCAGCCAAAGCAAAACTCTCTACCTTCCAACAATTGTTTCCTCTGTAAATCAGATTCTTAGCTATTTGGCCTTAATTTCCATGTAGACAGTTTTCAACTGGAAAGGACAAGGTTAGCAGGTGCTGTCAATGCAGGTTCTAATTCAAAGCAATATTAGTACTGAACTAGAAATAACAGACAGACTTGACCTCTTGACAATTGAATTATAAATCATGCTAACTGCACAGATCATAGTCACCGGTCCGGGTGTGCTCATCATATGCGAATGATAAGTTCCTTTACTTATGGTATTTTCTTTCCAGGAGTGAAATGTCCATTGCTGCCATTTGTTTACTGTGATGAGAAAAATAATCTAATCACTGAGGAACACCTTCTCCAAGATTTATACATCTCATCCTAAAGGCTGAAGAATTCAGCATTGGTGGCCAAAAAATTGGTGGCTTAGAGTTGCTAAGAGCCCAGCATCTGGCTGTGTAATGGCTTCAAACCTCAGCTCTTGTCCATGCTAGCTGTGTGAGTATGAGTTAGTTCTAACGTTTTTTGACTTTAGTTTCCTTGTTTATATAATGGGCATCCGTATGGTTCACTTGAGGATTAAGTGAAGCAGTGCATAGAAAGCACTTAGGAAAATTATTTTCTATTATTTTCGTTAGCATTAATTTTGCTGATTTCAATGTCCTTGTTAAATGTCTTTCCTCTAGGGATATTAATTTTTCCCCATTTTCCCTCCCATGGATGGGAGCATAGTTGTAAATGCAATCTGTTGTATTAAAAACAGACGGTGTGTTACTGGAAGACTGAGCATATATCCTGTGTTTGAGAGCAATGCGTTTTTCAAGTTCTTGAAAGTTCTAAGGGTAAGGTAAAGTAAATTTTGGTGCCATGTTAACCCAAAAGTGTGCACATGTGTTTTTCCCCCGTATAAAGAGAAAGTGATAATTTTTTAATGTCAATTTAAAACGTTTTAAAATTGGGGCTCATATGTCTTTATATTGCAACATATTTTCCACCTGCAAACTAATGCTACAGAAGTTTGCATCATGTGTTACTGAGTATTTCTGTAGAAAGGTGCTAATGTTTCCTGAGTAGCATATGGGCCATTAGATCTGATACATGCAGAATGACTTGTGCAGTAATCTCCTGAAAATCATTTCAGAATTTATTACAGGAGAAATCGAATTTCTAGAGACACAAAATCAAAATACCAGCTTGGATATTATAATGACACTTTGTAGTTATATAGCACCTTTTTCAAAATACTTCACACCTACTTTTGCATCTAAATAACATTTCTGTAAGTTAGTGAAATGATAGGTATTGGCTTCTCTTCAATATGAAGGGAAATATATTTTACTGAGTTTACTGCACTTCTGTTCAGATCCTTTGAATCATTCTTGGTTGAATTTTGTCTAATTAAATATTTTAATATTTACATTCTTTAACTGTAAGTAAGAACAATGTTGGTTGTAGCATCATCTTCAAATAGAGAATTATCAAACTAATTTATTTGATCCCTATTAACCAGGTTATTTTCTGTAAAATAACGCATTTAATCCACATCCCTGTTATATAAGCTGAAGATAATGAACTTTAGCACCAAAAAAATGATCTTATTATTTTATTTAGAAAAATTTTTTGCCTTGACTACAGCTGAGGGTATTTATACATCCCCAAACCCTTCATTAAATAAACATTTATTTATTTATCAAGCATTTACTATGCATTTATTATGCATCCACTAAGTTGCAGACACTGTTGATACTGAAAATACGGGTTGAATTATCCTCTTTACCTGCTGTCAAAAAAGTCTGTTTCTTGTTTATAGAATAAATGTATCTTCCATAATGTCTCTATAGGCATCATTGAATGTTAATGAAAAAATCTAATGTAAAGTAAAGCATTTCCTTAACAATAAATATAAATATTATAAATGTTTATATATTTATATTATTATAATATAAATAATATAAATAAATATAAAGTGGGAATCAAATAAATTAGTTAGATAATTCTCCGATGGTAGCATTAACTTCTGTTAGGCTTTCGCTCTTTAATCTGTCTTCTTTGAACTTGGATGAAATCTCTGCCACTACTCACCTATCAGTGTGAGTTTAGACCCAGAAGAAGTGTGAAATATTGTAACCCCTCTTCCAAAAATGTGGACAACTGTGGCAGTTGCCATCTACATGAGAAAGTGGCAAGTGTCAGTGTTTCTTTCTGTTCTGCATATGCATCTAATTACATATTTTCAAATATTACCTTGTTGCCATGTAGCTTAATCCATAATTTTCCAGAAATGAAAAAGTAAAAATGTCATAAGTAAAAATGAAGCCACTGCACTGTATTCAGATGATAGTTTGCAATGGAAGCACACAAGACTCTGTACATAGTAAAAGAATATATCTCATGCTCTGATATTAAATTTAAATTTACACAAGACAGTAAGGGCTAAAGCACATTGACTCAATTACTTTGTTCCACTTTTTCCCAGCTTTCCTTTCTCACAAGACCTTTAGGTTTTCCTTTCCTACTTAAGCCCAAATTGCTTTCCCTTCTTCGACTCCTTTCCATCCTCAGGTCTATGGGCTATTGGTTAGACTCACTGTTGTCTACTAAGCCCTCTCACCTCACTCTATTTTTCAGTCCCATGTATCTAACAAATCTCAACTCTGAACTAACCTGTACATTACTTTTCTACACTCCTGCGTTTGATCATAGGAAAAATCTTGGGAGCAATGCTGAAGCTCCTGGTTTGGCTTTCTTAACTATTGCTGCAACCTCAGATATTAGCCTTGGAGAATTCCAAAGAACACATAACCCCCTGTGCAAAGAGTAGCACTGTTCCCTGTAACTAAAAATAATATTTTCTTAACTAGAAAGTCTCTCTTAGTCTGTTCTTCCTGTGTGGAAAGAGAACATTTGGTTACCTGGTTTTGAATGCCGCTGAGTATCCATGACTTAGTCCCTGGACATTTTTGCATAGTCAGTGCAAATCTTTTGCACAGTCAGACTTTCCAAAGCTCCTTTCCGGATCTCATGGCCAACATCTGAACCAGTTCAAGGAACCTCTTTCCTTGTAGTGATGGAAGAAACAGTACTCCACAGTCTTGCATGTCTTTTCATTCTTAGGTTGGGGTTTATTGACCTGTCAATAAACATGTAAAAGTCTGTCAACCATACTTAAAGGAAATGGTCAATTAGACAGGTCAAGACATAGAGGCTAGTCAAAAGATCATATGAGCCCAACCAAAACATCATAGATTGCATGGGTCACCACCAGCAGAAAGGTAAAATAGTCAGTTTTCTGCATACAGAGACAACTATGTCCATAGAGAGAAAAATCTTTCCTAGAACTCTTCCTCCTAAAAAGTACTCTTCACAATCTGAAAGCAAATCAGGTAACTTTAAACCAGTCACAGAAAGGGGAATTGGATTTTCCTGATTGGATTGATGTACCTGGAATTTGGGAGATCTTCAATTTCCTATGAGAAAGATTTATATGCAGAGGAGTGGATACCTGGAAAAAAATGGCATCCTGTTTGGGGGATGGGGATGTGTCTGATAAATGAGCAAACAGTTCATGATATACATAGATACTATATCTTTGTGAGACTGTCTGGATTTCCAGATATTACCAGACATATCTGAGCCCACCAAGAAATATGTGAGTTCCAGACTATAATAATCGCACAAATATCTTAAATATATTGAGCCACTTGTAATTCTTCAAGAAGGCCTCATTCTTGAATATTTCTATCCCTTTGAAAAGTGCTATTATTGTAATCATTAAGTTGACAGGAAAAAAGTTGACAGAAGAGTGCAATCATTAAAAAAAGTAAGCTTTATTCTTTCTTGTCAGGACCTATTCAAACTTGCTCAGTAGGGGTAAATATTTTTCTTTTTCTTGAGTGAAGTTTAAGGCACACCCAGTGACTTTTCATGGTAGTTCCTTGATACTAAAATGCCAGTAAATTTTGAAAAAAATAAACACATAATATCATTTCAGTAAGTATCCAAACCCACATAAAACTCAAAGCCAAGCCACGCCCCAATCAAGATGGTGGAATGAGAGGCTTCAGAGCTCTTTCCAGGACGGAAGTTTGAACAAACAGCAGGCACTGTCAGAAACATCTTTCTTATAGCTCCAGAAGACAGTTAAAAGGCTGCAGTCATAGAAAGCATACTGAATCATAACTGGAACTTTAAAGGGGTAGGCTCTCCCGACATTCTGACTGGCCTCTCTCCCACCCCTCACTGGTTGGGCATGGAAACAACACAAGGGCCAGGGATCCCTGCACTGGGAGCAGAGTAACCCTTGTGTACTTTTTTGAATCTTATATGCCTGGCCCAATCTGTCTGGGAGTGGCCTCAGAAACTCACTGTCCCAGAAATTGCCCTGCATGTAGAAAGGTGGTTCAATGAATTAGTTTACAGAATATTATAGGAAGGGCCTCAAGTCTAACTGTCTGAGGCAATGGATGCTTGACTGTAGGGCATACAGTGCAGTACCTGTGACCATGAGGAAACTGCTTCATAGGGAAGAGGGGTCATTTGTATCTCCATAAACAGGAGAATTCCTAGGGCCAGTTTCAGCAAACTTTCTTCATCAAACTCCGTATATTTACCTTCTGAGGTTGTACATTGGGTCAAAGACAATTTTTTAGCTAAAAAGTGCTGGTGATAGTTAGAATCTCCAAACCAGATCCCTTTTTGATGCTTGGATATACAGAGAATAGCTTGGTTCAGTTCCAAGAACAATCATAGCGTATATACTCTGTGCCTGCCAGTGTACTAGACAATGATGATACAAAGATGAAAAAATTACCTCTACCACTGAAAGACATTCTTCTGTGGGGGAGACACAAAAGTCAATCGTGGTAATTCTCCTTAGCAGATTTGCAGAAAAGATATGAGAGGGAAGAGTGGTGTGTTTGGAACCCCAGCAGGGCTATTCTTTATGAATGGTGCCCTCTGGAGTTGTACAATGCAGTAGCCTTTGGAGGTAGTAGATTTTCAACACTTGCTTTGATACTCATTTCTAGATATTGAGGCAGAATTCTCTCTACCATTTCCTCCTTTATTTCTAAAGATTTACTCTAATAGGAGAGTCACTGGCAACAATGGGGATGAGGGATAATGGTACAGACGAAAATGGATTGACTTTAGCTATATTGATTTTAGTTAAAATGAATGCACTTCTAAAAAACACAGCTGCAGAATGCTGTAGGAGTCCCTTAAAAGAAGATTATGGAAGCATGTGTCCCCTTTATTAAAAAGTGCAATGCAAACAGAATTTTATCTGGTATAATTTGTCTGAGATTATTGTTTATGTTTTAATCTTTGCAAATCACACAGAAGTTTTTTCCATAAGAATTGGCTTAGGCAAATATTTAGCCAACAGTAACTTCAAAATACTTGTTTGCTAGATTGGGTTCAACTGATATTTGGTCAAACAGTATTGGAAATTTCAACCACGTATAGACTTGAAGAACTGTTCATTTGTCTTGTTTAATAACCATATACAACGTAGCGTAGTTTGTTTTAGAACACATTTTAAATTTTTGTTGAAAAAAACTCCAGAGGAGAAATAATAGACAGTTGCTGTGATGTCACATTTAAATTATGGTGGGCTAATTTAGAGTAGGGTATTGGAAATTTGACCTTTGTGAGTTTATATTTAGTCAATGAATAAATTTTAGATGATAAATAAATGCATATAGGAGAACAGTAAAGGGACTTTTGCAGGTACATTGGTTAGGAATTGATTTGGCTGAAAAGAACAGAAAACGTTATCATGGGGCTTAGAAACACAGGAGTTTCTTTTTATGACATTATATTAGCAGCCTGAAGTAGGCTATTGTGGTACATTTAGGAACTTTAACCATCTGGATATATTGAAAATAATAATTTAAATTATTTGATTTGCCCTGATTCACTAATAGTGATCCAACAATCGTTATATAACACTTATTAATAATAGTATTGGTATTGCATAATCAAGGTTTCATTTCCTTTTTTAAAAGGAAATTCAGTATTTTCTCCTTAAAGCTTTATTCTCCTTTCTTAAATTATGCTAGGTCTCTGGGAAGGATCAGTACTACTTCTGGGAGTTCTGCTCAGTTCGACAGGTCTAAGTAGTCTCAGGGTCTCCCAGTTGGAGACTGATTTTGTATGATCACATGAAAGATGCTTATCTACTTATGTAATGAGCCCCACGGTGATCTAGATCCTGGACCAGCCAAGGTGACCTCTGGCTCCAACTTTCCATTTATTGGTTCCACACTTATATGCCCAACAATTTTTCCAAAGGCTGAAAGGAAATCAGTTAAGAGAGAGATGAAGAAAACCAGCAATAAAGGAGGGTGCGAGTGGGAGCAGAGAGAAGAAAATAGACTCACCAAGATGTGGCATTTTCTTGGGAGTGTTGGATAAGAAGTTAAAGATGATTTCAAAATTTGTCTTAACTGTGTGGATGTTATTATCATTTATTGCAATAGAAAGTATTTCCTGAGATAAGAAGCACTAAAAGAAGAGCAGGTATGGGAAAGGAGAGGGTGAATTTACTTTTAAATATATTGAGTCTTAATTGCTTGTGAACAATCTATCGTACAACATCTATTGTCTAGTAGAGGGGTGTCTATTTGGCAATTGGCTATACGCTATTGAAGTTCAGGCAAGAGAGGACTAAAATTAAGGCTTTGGAGTCATAAATGTATATATTTTGTTCACTCCATAAAGATAATTTCTAATAATCAAAAATTCACCTTTTGGATTCAAGCAGAAATTGAATGACTTTTGGTCACCATTACAGTAAAAGTCTCAATGGGAGATGATAGAAAAAAAGAAAGAAAGAAAGGGAGGGAGGGAGGGAGGAGGGAAGCTAGGAAGGAAGGAAGGAAGAAAGAAAGAAAGAAACATAGATAGAGTATATATATAAAATTTTTATCTATATTTAGATAAAGATTTTTATTACTTTTTTTCAAATGCTGTTAGATATGAATTTTTTTACCACAAAAATCAGAACTTATATAGTTCAGTAGAGTTGGAAATGCTTTACCTGAGACCATGAAGGGATCTCATATCCAAATTTAGATAAGAGGCTCAAATCATATGTAGTATTTAATGGATAAAATATTTTAATGCATGAAAAGATCAGAGTCAGGAAGTAGGGGAGGAGGGGCTGAAAAAATGCAAAGGTCATGGGAGGTAAGCGTGGGACAGATTTTTGTTCCAGTATTGGCTATGCAGTTTATCTGATATTTAACCTCAGGCTACTTATTTAACTCTAAATTTTCTTAAATGTTAAATGAGGAAAATGATATTCAAGAGTTGTGAGGATGAAATATAATAGATGTAATATGCTTAGCATAGTGCCTTTCATATACATGGGACCTAATATTTATAAGTAGTTACTACCATGAGCAGTTTGCATTTTATGGTTTAAATTACACAAAAGAAAATAATTTTAAAAATATCAGCATTTTGGGAAAACAGCCTATCTAAATGTGTAGGAGGTGAAATACCCACATATGCACCCACCCCACCACCCCACCACATACTTTCTTAGTCGAAAATGAAATGTGAACATGTGGAAACAATAAACAATTTTACTAATTTTTATGGTTACCTGATATTGAAACATTCGCAAAAACAGCACATTTATTTCTTGGCTATTATTTGCATAAATGATGAGAAATTCAATTCTGGACACCAATTGAGGATAAAATAACTGGTTTGGGTTTATGGCTAAATACGAAACATTTAACTTTCTGTAATCTCTTAACTGGAACAAATATTAAGAATGCAGTGTTTGCCTTTAAGACAGCTAAGCAAAGACCTTAACCATGCACAATGCCAATTTTGCTGTCATTAAGGGTGATTTAGTATCAAATCACTGAAAGTCAGGAGAAGAAGGAAATTCACTGTCCTTTAAGCTTATCTCCCACATGGAAAGATGAGGATGTACTGCTCTGAGAGGATATGTCTGATGATCACAGAACATGTTCCCAAAGTTTGCTGATTTCCATCTCTTCTTCCCTTTCACAAAACTGTGTTCCTTCTATTAGCTGCAGAGAATTTATACCACAGCAAAAATCCATCATCACCTATACAATGGCAAAGAGTCCCCTCTGAATTCTTAAACTTGAGCAATCTTATTGGGAAAAGCCATGCTGAATAAAACCCCATCACCCACTTTTGGGTCTAGACTATCCACTGAGTACATGATGTTAGCCCACACTGATTCATACAGTTTGCTGGAACTATGGTTAGTTATAAGTTGGGACTGTGACTTGGCTTGTCATGATTAGATCTGTTTTGTTTACTTTGAATTTTCCCAGGTCTGAAGCTTGTTCCTGTTCTAAATCTTCAATGGTAAGTGATACTACCTCTGCACCTGAAATCCATTTACATTCTCAGCTGCCCGTGGGGGTACAGCTCAGTCTCCACATTGTTTTGAAATGGCCAGCTTCAAGTCTCGGGACACCAGGCCATGGAGATAGCTGGTGAGTAGTAGCTGATTATCTCACAGATGTTGCAGCCAGACACTTCCCAGCTTCAGGGCAGGAAATGGTATGTAACAATTGAGATCTTATTTCCAGATACAGACCCTAGCAGATACTGTATCTTAGATATTTGAGAGAGATCATGATCTAAAAAGCATTTTCATGGGAACCATTCTGCTAAACAATGAAGTATTCCAGCCAGCAAACATTCATTTTCAAGTTTTTCAAATACGTTTTAAAAACCTCTTAAAAAACTGCCATCTATTTTTCTATTACATTTTGGGGTGTTAATCTACTTCTACTCTATTACTCTCTTCTCATATAAAAGTGGATGTTCTCCACAGTTATGTATTAAATCATTTTCTCTCTAACCAGGATTTCTTAACTTTCATGGATCCCAGAAGAGTGAGTTTTGGTCTTTTTTTGATTCCTTGTCTTCTTTTATAATATTTAAATTTATAAAAATGTAAAAGCTATGGCACCTATGCATAAAATCTTATAATTTTAGGGGTTCCTTGACTGAAATTCATCCATGGACTTCCTGAGGATAGAGAAACCAATGCAGCAGTTACTGTAATAGTTTAGGGAATAAGTAATGATAAAGCTAGCAGAGAGGACAGAACAAAATGTTGGTCTTTTTGGTAATGCTTTCTGCAGCATTCCATAGATTCAATCACTCCTACCTTAAATGAGGCTCTATTCTGATATTATATATGGCAATCTCTATTTTTTCTCATTTAATCACCCAGCTCCACTGTTAGTTTTTTAGATATATATATTTTAAAATTCATCCCTTCCTGTTTTATACAGATCTTTATTTTTTCTCATCTGAATATTACTACAGCATCAGAAAGGCCTCCAATATCACCAATACTAAATTTATCCTTCATATTAAAGTGAAGTTTTCCTGGTAAAATAAAAATATGAAGATGTCTCTCTCTCGAATAAGATGTCTTCCCATCGTCCATACCTGTGCTGTCTAATTGAAATTTGATGAGGGCTACATATGTGATTTTAAACTTTCTTGTAGCTACATTAAAAAGTAAAAAAGAATCAGGTAAAATTAATTTTAATAATATATTTTGTTTAACAAATATATCTAAGATATTATCATTTCAACATGTAATCACTAAAAATGATTAAGCTACTTTTTATTCTTATTTTATACTGAGTCTTCAAAATCTGATTCGTGTTTGCACTCACAGCACATCCCAAGAAGGATGCTAAATTTTTAGCATTTAAAGTGAAGTATAGCTCTGCCAGAAATAAAGTTGTGCTAGATTAGTTGAAATGAAAAATAAAATTTAGTTCCTCTGTTGTATTATCCATATTTCATGTGCTCAGTGGCCACCTGTGGCTGGTGGTGACTCCGTGGGATAACTCAGGATGGCAGGATGGAAGTGAACTCTGTACTATGCATTACAGAAAAGGCTTATTGATCAGTGTCATGTCTGTTACTTCCAACCCTTTCAACATGCCATCTAGCCATAACAAACACTCACCCCATATATACCATGATTTTTTCATGGTTCTTGTCCCATATTTTTGCAAACCTGTTATAGTCAAATACTTGATTCTTCTATAAACACTCCTATGATAACCTTTCTTATTCTGCTTTTGTCTCAGCATGAGTCTGGACTAAGCAATTCTTCCCCATGTTTCCAGGGAAAATACTCCGTTATTGAATACCTGCAATGGGTGTTATCCCCTTTCAATGTTATTTTCTCATTTTATCCTGCCAATAAAAGAGGAAAGTGAAATGCAGGGAGGTTAAGTATGTTGCCCAAAGTTGCTTTTCTAGAAACTAGAGGAAAGAAAAGTCATTATCCAGGGATTACCAGCCTTTTTTCCTACTATCAAATGTATAAATCTATACATGTTTGCACCCATCTTCTATTTATCTTCTGTTACACTGGAGGAAATAATTCCTCAATGTAATAGGAGGTTTTCACTATTCATTGTAAATTAGCACTATCTATATTTTTAAACTAGCAATATTTATATTACTTTCATAAGTGCTCTGGATAACAGCACTTCTCACATTATCGAGGACTTTGCTTGTTACTACAGCTGGGTGTCATTTGAGATCTAGTAAAAGTTCTGGAAATCACCTAGCCTCATGAGTTTTACTTTTTTCTTTCTAATAAAATGCTCTTAGGAAGGCAAAAACTTAAAGGATTATAAAGAAGCAAAGTAATTTGTCCAAAATCCTTGAGCATACCAGTAGCAGAAAAAGGAAAAGAACATGGAATTTTAGATTCTTAATTTGATGGTCTTTTCATTTTATTATGAATTTCCCTCCCAAAGTCACAGTGTCATGAAGAAGCAAATTGTTTCCATTGAATTTAAATGTGTAGAAATACCTATCTGGTGAATTTTTATTAGAAAAGTCAAGAAAAGTCCCAGAGTTATAAAAATTAAGAATTTAGTGCTGGATACTGACCTTTTCAAAATGTTTGCAATTTAAATTTCTGCCACCGTTGGAATACAACTTTGTATTGAGTCAAGTTAGATGGCATGGCATATATTTTAATTAGTATAGTCCATGACACCCAAGGTGTTGTTGTAATTATTTTCAATAGTGAAAACTTAAGTTTTAAGTCTATCTGATGTCTATAGAGTGTTTTTCTTTGTGTATTTAATTTGTTTAAGAAAATAAAGTAAAAATTACTACTAATGGCGAGTAAAGTACTATCAGGCTGTCCCACTTGTTAGTGTTCACAAACATTCAGTACTTAAATTCTACTTTTAAGTAAAGATAAGCTAGAAAGCATTACTACGTCAAAATAAAAATTAACAGCCATATCTTCTAATGAACATTTCTCATCAGAATGGATGTTCTGGTGAAGGCTCAGAATATTTATACCCGTTTTTTTCCCAGCTCTTCAGCAGGTTAACTCTTGTTCATCATTCAAATCCTAGCTCCCGCCCTAATCAAGTTCCACTTATTAGTCTTTCTTATGGTATTATTTGAATGAATCACTGCGTGGGAAAATAATTTATCACTTATTGTACCTTTTTGAATGCTACTAGCAGTAGCCCTCAATTAACAACTTCATATTTAATGTATATCAGACATTTTTAGATGTTGGTCTTTGATTCTATTAATATCCTATGAAGCAGACATACCTTTTATTGCTGTTGAAAAGTAAGGAAAAAGTCGAGAAAGTTATTAAATCCTCTTTCTTGTAAATAGTAGCTGACATTGTAAGGACAAAGCTGCTGTCTTCTCCCCAGCAAGAGAATTCTCATTCTTGGGTAGGAGAAGTAAGAGGTGATTGTAGACCTAGTGATATACTGGAGGAGAGGAGATTAAAGAATCAAAGTGTGTGATAATAGCCTAGTGTAAGATCTCAAAGTAGGTATGGACATGCTTGTCTTTTTTCATTCTTTAAATTATTTTATTAATAGAAATATAGTTGAAATGGAATCAATTTTTAAATGGAGGTGAAAGTGATTTGGGTCCTACCTAACCTGCGTAATTGCTTGAACTGTTTGCTTTCCTTAAGTAGGCAATGCTAGCTTGAGTTTCTAAAAAAAATCCCTTCTGAGATATACGTGAAAGGATGCCAATCATCAGACTACATGTAAAATTAAAGACAAATATCAGGAAAACCCTCCATTAAACTACCCAAACTCACAGTAACAAGAATAAAGTGAACACTCCTCTCTCCCTTCCCTTCAACCCGTCACCTCACCATGGACACTTATAAAAGTCTATTAAGTAGGAGAGAACATGTGTTTCAAATATTTTACTTCAATTTTTGTTTCTTAATGTGATGATAGCAACAAGGAAATCTCACAGAAGAGCTGTGTTGAAATTTCAGATGTTTATCAGCTTGGCATTTCTAGGGAAAAACAATATATATCTGAAACCTAATCGTTCTATGCCATGAGGTTACACAGCGCCCTAAGAAATAATGGGGCCTTCTGCATTTTGATATCTGTGAAAAGTGGATTCAGTAAATTCAGTAACACAGGAACTCAGGGAAAGCTCATTATGACTTTCTCATGAATGACATTGCCACTTATATATATAAATTACCATACTATTAAGTAGTATATATAAATAGTAAATAGATATTTTCATATATAGGCTCTTATATTTACCTTTTTTTAAAAAAACAATTTTCAAAAATGCTTAGCTGTAAACCTTGGTGATCCTCTTTGGTTTCAGAAAAGAAATAAGTTTCAAGTAAGATGGAAATTATTGGTTGAAAAAAAGCCAACTTCTGCTCAACTGCCAAAGTACAAAATAAGTCAGTTGACCTTGTATAATAATTCACTCAACAACTAGCTATTACATCAAACTATTTTTACCAAGCTATCTCTTGGTATAGAATAAAATTGATGGAATACATTTTTAATTTTTCGAATAGTTATTTTGTCATAGTTAATGTAACCTGAAAACAAGTTTTCATCTGGCTTCTCCTGATGTCTTGAAAGACATGTTAGCAATTTCTATAGAAAATATGACCAAGAAAGTTAATGCTTTAGTCAGGGTTCACTAGGAAACAGAACCAACAGGAGATAAATGTAAATATTATGAGATTTTTATAAGAATTGTCTCACATGACTATGGGGATGGGCAAGTTCAAATTCCTTAGGGCAGACTGCAAGCTGGAAATTCTGACGTAGGTTTTCAATGAATTCTCTAATAGTTTGCTGGCTGAAATAAAGATGGAAATTCTCTTTTCTGGATGCTGAAATCATCATTTCTTTTTTAACTTCTTTATTGTGAAATAAAACATATATACAAAAAAGCATATAAAAATTTCAATGTACTTTTTAGTATGTAGTTTTAGAACCAGTTTTAAAGTATGGTATGGGTTACAATTCCATAGCTGCTCTAAGGCACTGGAGACTAAAAAGAAATATCGTTATAGTGATTCAGTAGTCATACTCATTTGTTAAGCCTATCTTCGCCATTACAATTCTTCCTTCTCCTTTGATCCTTTTCCCCTTCTTTAAGGACATGTGGGCAATGACAATTCTAACTTCTTCATGTTGAAAAGGAGTATCAACATAATGGGATAGGGGATGCAACTGGTTGATGCTCTTGGAGAGACTGGTAGCTCTGGGTTTCAGGGCTTATCTGGCCTAGGAGCCATCTGGAGGTTTCAGGTTTCTGAAAAATAAACTTGAAGAGTGAGACTTTTATAAAGTCTCAGATAGAGCCATGGGTATTCTTTAGGGTTTACAGGAATACTGTTGGTTGGGGTTTGGCAGACCATGGCAATTAGCAATATCTAGCTGAAGCTTGCATAAGAGTAACCTCCAGAATAACCTCTCAACTCTATTTGAAATGTCTTTGCCACTGCTACCTTATTTTGTTACATTTCTTTTCCCCCTTTCGGTCAGCTAGGTATTGTTGATCCCACAGTGCCAAGGAGACTTACACCCCTGGACGTCACCACGTCTCCATTCAAAGCCTTTAACCCGTTGGATGAAACTGCTCTCATTGTCTTTTATTGAAGGCAATCTCCTCAGTTGATTGCAGATGTAATCAGCCATAAATGCAATCAATTTACTGAGATTTAAGTACATCAAATGTCCTCACAGTAATAATTAGGCCAATGCTTGTTTGACCAAACTACTGAAACCATAACCTGGCTAAATTGACACATAAGATTAACCACTACAGTTTATTATATGTGCATGAAGGTTATTTATGAAGAAAATGCCTCAGGTATTTAGTGCCATCTTTGATGACTGTGCAGGTTTAAACAAATCTGGGTAGGCTTATTATTACTTCAACAGATAGAACATGGTTGAAGTGACACTACATGACTTCTGAGATTGGGACAAGGGTCCACGTAGTTTCTCTCATGTTCACTTGCATGCTTGCAAATAAAACTAAAGTGCCATGTAATATTTCCAAGTACCTTGGAGCCACCATGCTGTGAGAAGCTCAAATCACTTGGAGAATCTGCTTTGTTGGTGCTCCTGATGGCAGCCCAGGTCTCCCAGTCCAGGTGGCATAGATGTGGAGTGAACAAACCTTTAGATAATTCCAGCTCCCAGTCTTTAATTTATGCTCTGAGTTCTGCCAGCTGAGATCTTAGCTGTCATGGTTCAGATGAGCCTTCTCTGCTATTCCCTGTCTAAATTCTTGTCCTACAGAATCCATGAACACAATAAAATGATTGTTTTGAGCCAGTAAGTTTTGGACTGATATTGTGATTCAGCAATAGGAACTGATAAAATGAGTGCACCAAGTGACAGCTTTCAGAATACAAACTCAAACAGAAAATATGACTTCCCAGATCCTTGGCAGGGCTGTCCTTGGGTGACAGCACCAGCTGAGTTTGCAGAGGCAAAGATACTAATCCTGCCTTCCTTGTGGAGGCACCAAGGGTATCCAAGTGAAATGGAGACTAGAGGAAACAATTTGTCAAATTGAAGCAAAATATGAAATAATATAACTTCACTTATTTGGAGATATCAAAGGGTTTTATATAGTTGGAATTACCTACATAACAGCTTGATTCCACTTAATTTTGCGTATATCACCTGATCATGGTATGGATCTGAGTAAATGTCTGAAATTTTGATGAACTAATGCAAAAATCCTCATTATTTAATAGATAATAATAGTTTGCTCTGCCAGGTTTGACACAGGGACTACTGAAATGTGTGAAGGCATTTGGACCTCAGGGACTAACTTCACCAGACCCACACCTCCTTTCCAGACTCACAAACCATGTCCAAATTTAGAGAAGCTTGGGCAGTGCACAAATGGAAACAGTATCGTTTTATTTGTGTCATTGGAAGGAATAGTGGTTTCTCCTCTCTCTCATCTTAATGCACTTAAGAGAGGAGGAAAAACACTCTATTTTCATGTTCTGTTTCCTCCTTCTCCATTCTGTTCTGGAAATTGGGATCAACATTTGTTTCTTTAATACTATCTATATATGTCAAAATAATTGAAGAATTGAGGCAAAGTTTTAGCTAAGCAGGATAAATATTCGAGTGAATTGAATCATAAACTTCCTTCCAATTAAATTCTAACCAAGAGAGGACAGAATAATAACTGTGATTACCAGAAACTTATATAAGAATGCATATGTATTATTTTAAAATAGCTAAGCTCTTTTACAGAAGGAATTGTTTAGTAAGAATGTGCTGTGAAGAATACACATTGACAGTGTTCTCCCCTCTGAAGTATAAGATTTATTTGATCTCCCAATAAAATAAGTCTTATTTCTATTCCAACTGTAAATTCTTGGAAAAAGAAGGCAAGGAAGGGTTACATTCAATTTTATTCTCGAGCTTAGGAATGTCTGCTTCTGTAATGATAAAATTCATATCAAATTACCTATATATAATACAAAAGCAAGAAAAGAGGTTTAGAATTAGTAAATTCTGTTCATTTCAGCCTATGTAGACAGCTAAATTTGATATCACAGAGGTATGCATTAAACCCATATTCATTGTAACAAAGTAGGGGGTAAGCAAATCTCAATTTCACTTAAGACAACTAGGTCCCCTGAGCTTTTTGGAGTCTCATTACATACACCAGGCTAAACTACAATATTAGTGAGGCTGATGAGTGTAGAGCAACAGGAAACAGCCAATCCACATGGGTCATTAGCCATCAAACAGAGGCTTTATTGCTATAGGAGAGAGTCCATTATTAGGGTGAAACTGGGATAATGCCTTAAAATCTATCTCAGGTCAGTACCATGCACACTTTCATACAGCCAATCTGTATAAACACACATTTCTGAAGGATATGTTACAAGTATTTTGCAAAATTAACATCTTTTTCAATTCAATAAAGAAAGAGAACTCATCTGGCTCACTCATTTGTTAACGAAACCTCTGCAAGTAGCTTTTATAAACAACATGAAACAACTTCTCAATCTTTGTATACATGTGTGCTTGTGTGGGTATTTTATATATACACACATACATATACATATGTATAGTGTGTATGTGAATGTATATACAGAGAAACATGCATATAAAATGAACCCACCAATCAACTTCTGTAAGGCTCTTCTTCTTTGATTTAGGGAAATATGAGTTGAGAATAAGGAATACTTTGTTGTTCATGATTAAAATCCTTCTATAAATAAGACCATGAGCTTCCTAAACATAACTATTGAGCTCTGTACTTTTGTGTTTGGAGGTAAGGGGCATGAGTCATAAATCTTTTTTCCAACAACGCCTTTCCTTCTCACACAGTTCATTCAACCTACAGACCCAACCCGCTCCCTTTCTTTAACTGAACTTGCTTGTGTATGTTGAAAAACAGAACAAACACACATCTGACTCCTGCTGGAGAATGTTGTCTCACAGCAGACACTGTGGTGGTTTAAAGCTATGTGTACCCCAGAAAAATATGTTTTTAAATTTTATCCCTTCCAGTGGGTGCGAACCCATTGTGAGTAGGACCTTTGAATGACGTTATTCAGTTAAGGTTTGTGTGGCGTAGCTCAATCAGGATGGGTCTTAATTCTATTACTGGAGTCCTTTATAAGAAGAAAGAATTTAGACAAGAGATAAAACATAGGAAGCAAGAAGCTGAAACAAAATCTGGAAGAGAAGGGAGTAACTAGGAGATGCTGCCATGTGCCATGTCATGTGACAAATCAAAGACCAAGAGCCATTAATCTTCTGGGAAAAAGCACTGCCTCAATGATGCCTTGATTATGTCTTGATTTGGACATTTTCCCAGCCTCAAAATTGTGAGCGAATAAATTCCCATTGTTTAAGCCAAACTACTGCATGATATGTGCTTGAGCAGCCTAGGAAAATGGAAGAGGCTCTATGAGAGTTAGGTTTAGGTGTCAACTGGCCAGTGATGTGCCTAGCTCTTCTGTTGCTGGGGACTTAAATAATCAGCATGTGAATTTTACCTATGGCTGATTATATCTGCAGTTGGCTAAGGAGAGCATCTTCTGCAATGAGTGTCGTTTAATTTAATCAGCCGGAGGCTTAAAAGAAGTCAAAAGAGAGAGAAAGTGCTCAGAGCTGACATAGACCCAAACATTTAGACTTGCAGAGAAGAAATGCCAGGGAAAGTCATTTGAAACCAGAAGCCAGGAGAGAAGGCCTGTAGATGTCAGCATGTGCCTGCCCATGTGACAGAGGAAACCAGATGAAAGCTAGCTGCCTTTCCTCTGAGGAACTAGAAATTTGTAACTACATAGAAGAGTCCCTTTATGAAAGCCAATTCATTTCTGGTGTGTTGCATTCCAGCAGCATTAGCAAACTAAAACAATCTCTGTAAATGATATTTCATATCCCCATATATCAGGATATCTGGGTGCATGAACTTCAAGCAATATACATAAAGTATGCCAAACCAAACCAGCCATCTTCAACCAAATAAATCTCTTCATTTGAGCTTAGGTTACTAGAACAGCCACCCATTTCCTAAAGATAATTTTGTTGCCTCCTTCTACCTTCAGTTATAGCCACTCTCATAAGATTGAAGTTTTGGCTTCTTTGCTTCCCAATACTCCTGAGTTCTTCATGAAAATTGGTCCACTTCCATACCAGAGACTACTTAGAAAAGCAGAGATCTCAGAGATAAGTAGTTCTAATAGAGTCATCTTTTCTTTGCCAGTAGATGCTTCCTTGACTTGTAGTTGAGTAAATTAAGAGAGTCCACACTAGTGCTTCATTTTGTTCACAGTTCTACTTAAAGGTGAGTCAGTATCTCCTTTGGTAACTACACTGAGAAAAAGCTAACAGTTTGTCTTGCAGACTACATTAGTCAGGGTTCTCTAGAGAAACAGAACCAACAGAAAATATCTGCAAATATGAGATTTTATAAAAGTGTCTCTCGCTACCGTGGGGACACATGTGTCCAGATTCCACAGGGCAGGTCATTAGCTAGCAACTCTGATGAAGGTCGTCAGTGAACTCTCCAGGAGAGGTGGCTGGTTGAAAAAGTGAAAATTCTCTCTTCTGCCTTAAAAGTCTTCAACTGATCGGATTAAATCCAGTTGATTAGATTCTCTAATTGCAGAAGACACTCCCTTATTTGATCATAGATATAATCAGCCACAGATGCAATCAACTGACTGATGATTTAATAAACCAGCCATCTGGTTTATTAACCAATCATGAAATGCCCTTGCAGCAATGGTTAGGCCAGTGCTTGCCTGGCCAGACAACTGGGCACCATTATCTGGCCAAGTTGACTCATGAATCCAGCCATCACAGAGATGAACAAGCAAATGAACATAATTCTTCTATTTGCTGTTCCCAGTAACCTATTATAAGTGATTGCACAGAGGAGCTCATGGAATAAGAAAAGCTGTAGGTCAGAGCCTTTTAAAAAGACATATCTTGTTTTATACTTGTATCTTGTTTGTTCCTTTCAAATCAGAGAAGGCCATATACTTCATCCTGTGAGATCAGCTCAACTAGTTAATCTTAATAAAATAGTTGTAATATAAGGTATAGATATATTGTTACTAATAGCCATGGTTTGAAATAAAGTTGATTTTAGTCCACAGTTCATTTTAATTTTTCCTCACAATTTAGTTTAATGTGCTCTGACTGACTTGCTATGAATAAATAATTAAGCCATAATTTCTACTGGCAATACATTTTTTACATGCAAAATGTGAGAACTTAATTGAACACCCATGTCCTCTTTTATCTTTATACTTGTATATCTGGTTTTATTTTTAGATACCAAACATCAGATTAGTTGAACATATTTTGATAGGTTCAAATGTCTTCAGTGCAAAGGAAATGGCTGAGTCTTTCTAATTTGAGTAAATTTTAAAGAAAAGCTGGCTGGCATCAGGCAATCTGATAAATTCTTTTCCTATGGAGAGCTGTAAGAAGGTCAGAGAAACAAAGCACTTAACAAAATCTTTCTCTGTAGAGAAGAAATGGGGAGTGAAGGAAAGAGTGGAGAGCCAGCTTGCTCAAGGTATTTCTATCCACTGGGTGTCACTGCTGATATGAGACTGAACCAACTGAATAATATTCCTGTGGCAGCAAGAATTTCTGAGGGACAGGAAATGAAAATCCAGAGGTTTAGGTACTATTACTTCGACAGGCTAAAAAGCTGAGCATTCATTGCATTTATTGTGTCAGGGTAGCAAGCATTCTGAATACGGTAATGGCACTGTAGAAAAGAATGGAAGAATAGCATTTCTTACTGTACCAAGGTAAGCTGTAGTAATAGGTTACATTCATGAATGGGTTAAATATGCTTTTTAATATGTGCCTATTTCTTTCAGTTCAGCAATTTAGGGGAATTTATGACAATAGAGTTCCACTGAGAACTTTAGCATTGGAACATACCTGTGGTTTATCCTTGGATTTTACAGCTTGCAAGTAATGGACTTAAAAAGTTTTGGGTTGCCCAAGCAGACAAGAATTATGTCAATACTGAAGACTCCTCCCTCTTTTCATTTGGTTAAACATAGGTAGCAGCATAGATTAAAAATAGATCTATCTATGACAGGCTTCCTCTAAAATTATAGTTATTTTTTCTTTGGAGGGGAAGTTGTTCTTTAAACTTATGAACCTTCTGCTAGAAGCAGAACTGAAAATAGAAATGGAGACAGTTGTCTTGCTACCCAATGTCTTGTTTGTGAAATAAGACTGAAATACTGATATAAAAATGGCAGCTCAAGTTTGGTGACAGGACTGGGTAAATGGGGCCTTTAGAAGATGGAAGGGGACATGGAGTGTCTTTCAAATCAAGAAAGGTATGTGGGGCAAGGAAAGGCAAAGAACTAGGAGCTGCAGGGGGAAGACAGGTGAAGAAAGGTGAGGGGGATAAGGAGTTAAGCAGTAGGAGAAGAAGAAGAAGGAAAAGAAGGCAAATGGGAAGAAATAGGGGTGAAGAAGAGGAAGGAGGAGGAAGAGGAAGCAGTCAATACTTTCCCATCCCTCTTATTTCTAACCTGGTCATTTTGTGCTGTGTGTGCTTTGAGAGGTAACAGGCTGGGTGACAGCTCATGATACCACCTGCGACTTCAGGTAACTAAGAAATGCAAGAGATTATTTGGTTCTTAATCACAATAACCAGAGATGTAAGTTTAGGGCCACCACAGAGGGGAGGAAATTGAAGAATAAATTAAAGTAATCCATGGTCCTTTCCAAGGCATAGCATCTAGGGGAGACCAATGGCTGAACTTTGGAATTGAGTGTACCACAATTTCTCTCATGTTTGCTAAAACCCTCCTAGTTTCTTGCATTCACATTAGCAGCACTGACACAGCAGCTTTTATGGTTGTTATTCTACTAAATTCTGTCAAGTGGATCCCATTTAGAGTTTCATAGTCGGCTTTCTGGCATTTTAAAATCAGCTGTTAATGGTTTAAGTGACACCTTTGTATGGAATGTAAGCACCATAAGATAGATGTCTGACCTGTTTGTTCCTGCCTACATTCTAGGCATCTGGCACTTAGTAGGCACTCGGTCAATATTATTGAATTGTTGAATCGGTGAATCTCTTAGAAACATGGGTTTGGCATATCTGACTCCCAAACATCCAGTCACTGCCTGGATTTCCCCAGTCGTTGTCTTAGGCTCTGGAATGGGCATCCTTACATATGCTTCAGATGTGCAGTTAGTATTGAGACCCCTGTACCTTATCAGAACTGCCTGGGACATTCAGCAGAGAGAGGCTTGGAGGTCTATGCTATTCATTAGGTCTTAGCAACACTGAACCAATGGATAGGGGAAGGAATGCACCAAAGATGGAGCTGTAAGCATTCTGGTTAAAAGGACTGTCTTAGTGAGTGGGTGGCACTGTAGAGACAGTGCTTCCTTCAAAGTTAGCTCCCTTATTTTCAGAACAAACCTTGATATACTGGTTATGCCTCCTGTTTTCTTTCCAGACAAATTAACATATTTTTATGCTTAAAAATTATAATGACTCTGGTATGGTCAATGGAAACAGTGAAATCCAGTTAATTTTTAATATAATTTTGATTTAAGGAAACATTTACACAGAAATGGCAGTGAATAGAATTGCTTTTATTCTATTCCTTTAGGTCATGGTGTGATGTGTATCCAAACTGTTTTCCCCTGACTCACCAACTATGCAATTCTTGTACAATTACAATTCTTGTGCAATTCTTGTGCAATTCTTGTACATTGGGAACTTAGAGATGACAGGATGCCACTATCTATTTTGTTTTCAGTTTTCCACAGATGAGGTTATGATTGTCTCAACTATACATGTGAAATGGAAAAATCCTTGAGAGAAAAAATGTTTTCCCCTGCATATTATAAATCATAATGTTGCAAAGTATTTGGTGTCAAAACTAGCTACAGTTGGCTACTGAAGTAGAATGGACTTTGGTTTGGGTGTCTTTTCTATAAAGCATGTGTATGTGTGTGTGTTTTAACTGGCATGTGTAATGTATGCATATGTTTATATAAACATACTTTTTTTAGACTACATGGTGTCTGAGGAACTGTAAGAAATCTAGTCACAAATAATGAGGGTGTAATGAAGGATGCATTGTTACTCAGTGCCAGGAAACTTGAAGACCTTCTGATAGTACTAGTGATTGGAGCAGGGGCAGGAGAGTAGATGTCAGCACTAAAGACATTTACAGACTAGATTACTGAAAAGATCAGTGACTATATTATTGGAATATCTCTATATTGATGTGGGCATATATTCAGTGTGGCCTTGGCTCTCTAGTTTTACAGTAGTATTTGTATTATTTTAATATTCAGCCTATTTATCTCCAAACACTTCTTTCCTATAATTGCCTGAACATTTTACCAGAGGCTAGTCTTTCATTTTTACGCTTGTGCGATTTTCTTTAAGTGCGTACATATCATTATTATGATGATTAAATGTGTACAATTGAATCAACAAGATTAAAATTTAATGAGGAAACACTTCTAAGATTGTGTTTAATAATTTATGCTGTGATTAAATATTCTTGATATTTTCATATAATTTGGGGGACAAAATGTGTGAGTGTGTGTGCTTGCACAAGCATTTATGTTTTCTCTGGCAAATAAACCTGCAGTTGTGTAATAAAACTGTAAATCAAGGAAAACAAAGGCAACAAACATCATGAGAGTGGTAAAGGGGAAATAGAAAATTCATTTTTCATATAGCAATATGGTTGTCCTGAATATTGAGCTGTCCTGTGCTCAGGGTGCTGACTGTATCTGCAAACAGATTAATAGTTTCTGTGAAACATTTCACTACTTGGAAATGGTTAATATGCTTTCTGATATAGATAGAAAGAATGAAGAATTAGCCTAATGTCCATTAATGAGACTTCCTATGCAAGAAATCCAGCCTATATTGCAGGGTTAAAACTGACACATTTTAGCCTGGAATGTAAATGCACAGTCTTTATTGATATTTCATGGCAATTTAATGCACACATAACTTGCAATCTGCAGTGCTCCCCAACACATAATTTTCATTGACTTTGTAACATTTAAACTAGACACAATTTCAGTCTTTTTAAGCCTGTCGGCATAGGGAGCAGCCTTTTTGCTTACGAGTAATTTCATGATGGGGATAAACTTTAATTGCCTCTCTGCTGGTGAGTAATTAGTAGTTTGGTTATTATGTGCAAGGAAAACTATAACCACCAGTAACACACATTAATAGTTACCTGTTAAAAAGAGTTATAATAGTTTTGTTCTTTTTGGCTTGACTACATGAGATTATAAAATGCTGTTGACTTTCAAATTTATTAGATAAAGCCCTTAAAGAAAACAAGTCTTAAAAATGGTATTGCTTTGTATATATTCTGTTTTCTTCATTTGGACTTTCCACGTCCATAAAAGGAGTCTTAAACTATGCTACCAGTTTGAATTTTTGTTTCTCATAACTCATGAAGAGTTGTGAATATATCATGCATTACTCCTATCACATTTCATTGAGCTAAGTGTTTCCTAGTCAATTTTAAAGAAGATATTTAAAAATATTTCATGGATATTTTACCCATATCTTTAAACAATTAATAAAGTATTGCTAAAGTATGGGAATTTGAGACAGACTACTTCTTATTTCAACAGAACAAAAGAACAACCAAAATACCCCTGAATCCATTCATTTTATCTTCTATTGTGTTATTACCAGGTAACAATCATTTATTCTTTGAACTTATCTAAATCATCTCAGCAAACAGGAGATTATGGAACACTTTAGACCAGTGGTATTACCCATCTTTTTGGGACTATTTGGACATATTTGTGTGTGATTTATTGGGGGAATTGTTGCTGCCATTTATTGCATGTTGGCGAAAGGGTGATAGATGGCCAGTAAAACACATAACAAAGATTATCTCAAGCAATATGTCAATAGTGCTTTGCAGAGAAACACTTGTGCTGGTTTGAAAGGATTATAAACCCTAGAAAAGCCATATTTTCAACTCCATACATCTTGTGGAGGCAGCCGTTTCTTTTAAACCCTATTCAGTACTGTATGTTGAAAGCTTGATTAGATTATCTCCACAGAGATGTGGCTCACCCAATAGTGGGTATTAACGTAGGATAGAGAGAGATGTGACTCCACCCATTCCAGGTGGGTCTAGATTAGTTTACTGGAATCCTTTAAAAGAGAAAGCATTTTGGAGAGAGCAACAGAGGCATGAGAGAAGAGAGCCATGATAACCACCAGAGCCCCACAGCCAGAGACCGTTGGAGATGAAGAAGGAATATGCCCTTGTGGGAGCTTCATGAAACAAGAAATCTAGAGAGAGAGCTAGCAGTTGTCACAATGTTCACCATATACCTTTCCAGTTGAGAGAGAAGCCCTGTACTTCATTGGCCTTTCTTTAGTGAAAGTAACCTCTTGATGGTGCCTTCATTTGGACATTTTTATAGATTTGCATTAATTGGGACATTTTTGCAGTCTTAGAACTGCAATCTTGCAACTTAATAAATTCTCCCATTTAAAACCCATTCTGTTTTTGGTATGTCACATTCCAGCAGTTAGCAAACTAGAATAACACTATTAGCTTTATTATTATTTTTTTTGTATGCTATATGGTGGGGGTCATATTTCATCCTTTTTCCATGTGAGTATCCCATTATTGTAGCACCATTTGTTGAATTTTTGCTTATTTGTTTTTGTTGTTTTTTTTTGGGGGGGATACATAGGCTGGGAATATTAACTTTATTTTTAATATGAGGGAAACAGCCTTCCATTGTTCTCAGCCAAGTCTTTTTAGGTGTTCCTGCTTAGTGTTTTCATAATATCTTTTTGTATTTATCCACAAATTCCACATTTTTAAAAAACTTGTCATTCTGTGACTGTCTCCCAAAGAGCATTTGAGCCTTTGAAGCATATGGCTGTTCTACGCTTATTTTATTAGTAGGCACTCAATGCGAAATTTTTGAATGAAATGAACTAGTAGAACATCCAGGCAACTTTTTAGGTAGAATGCTTTATAGAATAAGAAAAGTAGAGCACATTTTAAAAAACATAAATAGGAATTAAATTAAATATGTTTTCATGATTCAAATATAAAAATGATTTCTTGTTGCTTTTCTTGTATTGGTCGCAAAGCATCATATTTGAAGAGAATGTGTTTTGTTTTAAGAAGAAAAGCTCCTTTTAAGATATTGGAATAATATTATGTTGGTATCACTAATCAGTCACATTTCCCAGATGGCAAAGTCTCACCAAAGTCTTTAATTGAAGTGTTTACGATGATATGACTTCATATTCACATAGCTACTTTATGAGAAGGGCAGAACTAGAACATACTAGATGATAAAATGAGAGACTGTGCATCCCAACACCTAGCATGGAACCTGCTATTAGGTGAGATCTCGACAAATACTGTTTAAATGAATGAAGCTGCTTTACTCCTACCCCGTAGCTCATTCAATTATAGCACATTGCTTCTGTGGGGTGAGGTTGACAGGAGATTATCTAAGTACAAAATAGATACCAATCATTAGTTCAGTAAAAAGTTTTCTTTGAGCTAAAATAAATATATTTTTTGTTAGCTAAATGTCTTAGAATATGATAAAGCAAGTGGCTCCTTAATAGTGAATTGACAAATATTCAATTATATCATCAATTTAACCCTGTTTTATGATGATCGAAATAAACTACACCAAAAAGGTATGAGTTGAAGCTTGTTTCTTGGTATTCATCTACATATGGTGGAGGGATCCATTAATGTGTATTGAATAAGCCATGCTAATAATATTCTAGCAGCAATCTGGTTCTTGCTGTGACTTATATTCTAAGGTACAAAACAAGACCATATATTACCACTTTTTTCCAAAACATTTTCTCCTAAACAGTAGTGTAGAAGTGACAGAAACTGTGGCACTGTATCTCTGATATTGAAAGAGGAGTAGCTTCTCTTTATCCAAGATGTATCGATGTACAAAGAATAGCAATATGAATAGAAATTTAAACTGCTTACATCCTATTAAGCATAATAACCTCCCCAAACCTACTCCTTAGAGTTGCTTTCCACCATTCTCGTTTATATTCTAAGCTTTGTTACTTGCTGAGATGTTCTTATTTTTTTTTCTCTCTTATGGCTCAATGGAGAGTAATTTGATGAGTGATAATGTATATACAAAGCTGCATCAATTCTCTGCTGTGAAGTGCTGCTTTTTTCAGGTTTCTGCTGCTCAAATTGCATGAGTAGAAAATGACAAAATTTGGTACATATTTTTGGCACATTTGAGCCATAAATACACATTTATGTGGCTTTCACTGAAAGTAATTTATAGAAATAATAAAAAATAGCAAAATCAGGCTATTATTCACCCATGTATTTATTTTGTCTCTGTGATTATTAATATAAAGCTTGTTCAAATGGACATTAGTGTTTCTGTTACCTTTTCACATAGAGAAGGCCACCCCAAAACTTAGTGACTTAATAATTATCATCTTTCATAGTTCAATGAGTTGACTGGGCTCAGATGGGCTGTTATTACGTAGGGTCTGTCATGCTGCTGCTGTTACATGGTCACTGAAGAGAGGTATCTGAAAGCTCAGCTGAGCTGGACATTCAAGAGAAATGCTTCACTCACAAGGCTGGTGCCTCAGCTGGGCACGCTGGAACACCTGGAGGCAGGCCGGGCATCACACTTTCTCCATATGAGCTCTCCACATGGCTAGTTTGAGTTTCCTCACAGAATAGTAGTCTCAAGAGAGTTGGACTATTTATATAGCAGATGATTTTCCCCAGAGTATATACATTTCAGGAAACCAAGGCTGAAGCTGCAAGGCTTCTGGTAACCTAGCTTCAGAAGACAAGCAGTATCTCCTGTGTACTCCATTTTTTAAACAGAGTCAGATCAAATTCATTGTAGGAGGAGACTACAAATGGATTTGAACAAGGAGAGGTATGGTTCATTGGGGAAATGTCTCTGGGTTCTTATTATCTCAATTTCTTTAGCCAATGTGCTTTAGTTCTCTTAGTCATGTTCAGCGTCCTCCTTGAATTGTATTAGGTGACTACCTCAAATACTATATGAGGAGTAAAATGTCTAAAATCTTAACACATTTTTAATTTTTATATATTTTATATATAATTGTATATGAAATGCTATATATATAGCATTTCATATACAATTATATATAAAATATAAAAAATAATTCTGATTTCAATTGTTCTTTAATTTTTATCACTTCTGAGCCACCATATCCCAATGTCTTTACTCTTCGTGATTGCAATCAGTACCTAAGTTTGCTGCTTATTGATTTCTAGAGACAGTATGCTGACCACTAGCTGAATAAATATTTTCAGAATTCTTTTAATATTGAAAAGAAAATTCTACAGCCTGCAAATATGAAAGTAAAGATATATGTGAGCTTTATAGCTGTAGACAGTTCCACTCCCTATCATGCCTGTTCCTTCATATATTGACTTATTAAACACTTATTAGATGACTCCTATATTCTGAGAAATCTGAATGTCGAGCTGTATACAGCATGCTTTATGCCATGAAATGAATATTTCTGTAAGGCATTCTGCTGTTTTCAAACATAATGTGCGTCAGAATCACCTGGTAGGCTGGTTAAAATACATATTGCTGCGTCCAACCCCAGAGTTTCCGATTCAGTAGATTTGGGATGGGGCTCAAAGATTTGTATTTATAACATATCACCAGGGGTTGCCAACGCTATTGGACTGGAACTGCACTTCAAGAAGCACATTATGACAATATTCTCATCATAATCTTCTCCTCACCTGATGCAGGACTGGATGAAGGTCAAGAAAATTGTGTCCTTTTGAAACAAGCATCAAATAAGCAACCCTTAATTTGCCTCTCAAATGATGCCTAGAGACTGAGGGCATCCCTGCTGTTGTTTGTGTGAGTCAATCCAGACTGACTCCAGGGATTCACACTCTTACTGAATCAGATTCAGCATTGACTGAGAAAGTCAATTGGTCAAATTCAATTTTCAATATTGGAAAACCCATCAACTGTATCATCATAATTGATTTACACAGACAAGGCCTTAGAGAGAACCCAATTTCCAGGAAGATAATAATACAATGGAAAGATCATGGAATTCTGAATCAGAAACCGGGGTGAGAGTTTTGATACTACCCCTTGGAGGCTGTAGTACCTGGGGAGTGTTTCTGTTTTCTCCTTGAGCATCTTTGCTCTCTTACCTAGATGATAACAACAACAACAACAACAATAATACCCATATTTTAAAATGTGAGAATCAAATGAGGTCATGTACAGGCAAGCTCTTTATAAATTATTATGCAGATCTTCTAAACATTTGAGGTAATTATTGACTAATAATTGAATCAGTGGTGTCTTATTTTGCTGCTAGTTAGAATACACAGGATTTTTTGGTCTTAACACCCTATAATTAATCACTTAACAGCCCCAGATAATTGATTCAGCCCTAAACATATTTATTTTATCTCTCCTGTCCTTTTCTTCTCTATAATTGCTACCAATGTCCTCAACTTCATCATTCAAAGTCTGGTTAAAAGCAGTTTTCTGTCTCATGGCCAACACCCCTCAATATACCTTCCACCACCACCACATATATACCAAACACACCACTTTATTGATGTTATAAATGCTCCCCTCAGGAAGAAGAAGAGGGATGATAATAAAGGTAATAAAGATAAATATTTCTACCATTATCTAATTTATATTTTGCAACAATCCTATGAGGTATACTCTATTATTTTCCTTATTTTACAGTTGAGGAAACTGAGGCCTACATGTACTTCCATGATCACACAAGGGCTGGAACTAGAATGCACCTTCAGATCAGTCCAACTCCAGAGGCCATGTTTTTAACTACCTCACAGTAGACCTAAGTCTCCTCTGGCTTCAGAGAGCATGAATAATAAAGATAAAACCCCAAATAAGTCAATGTAGGCTCTGCCAGGGATATTTCCAAGTATAGCTTTCACTGCCTCTATTAAGTTTGGCTTGACTCTTTGTGTCCCTTTACTACCATTCATTCACACTTTATTGTTTCAAAACTTATCTTGAGTGCCAAGAACAATAATAAAAATAATTAATCTTTATTGAATACTTGCCATATGCCAGGCAGTGTTTCAGACATTTTCCATATAGTAACTAATTTAATTTTCATAGCATTTTGAGGTAAGTGCTATTATTATCCCCATTTTATAGCTGTGTAAACTGAGGAATAGGGAGATTGAATAATGTGTCCTAAATCACATGTTAGTATGTTGAGAAAGCTGATGTTTGAATGAGACTGGTTGTTTGCAGAGCCCATTATCCTAACGGCTCTGTTGTCTGGGTCCATATGCTACATATCACCTACTTACTTTTTTCCTCATTTTAAATTACTGCCCTTTTTCTACCTTTAAAATACAGTATAAATATATATATATATATATTTATGTATTTATTTTAAGATCAAGTTAATATTTGCTTTCACAAAGTTTCTTGTAATGGACCGTATCAACTGACATTTACAAACATTCATTTTTGTGTGTATCTCTATAACTAGATAAAAAACTCCTTTCCTTCAAACCAAGGCAAAGTCATAGGTAATGTTTTACTCCCATTCTCCCATTGCCTGCCAAGGAGCTATGGGGTTAACAGTAGGCATCCAATACAATTTGGAGTGACTGAAGGCAGATAATTTGCATTTTTTCTGCCTTATATGACTTTTTTTGTGCCAACCACATTGGCATGTATCCCTCTTCTTTATTGGGATTTCTAGGTCCAAATCAAGTTTCACCATCCCTATGAAGTCTTTAAACTCTTTCCACTAGAATGGATTTCACCTTCTCTGATTACATAGCACTTAAGTCACAACATTTGTATCTTCTATTTTAAGTTTGTAATAAAAAATCTCTAATGTAAATTTGACAGAGTACCAGTCAAAATTGAGCATCTTTGGAATGCATTGGTCAGGATTACTTAATCCCTGTGTTCTAGTTTACAGGCTGATGGAATGTGATATATCACAAACAGAATGGCTTTTAAAAAGGGAAATTTATTAAGTTGCAACTTTACAGTTCTAAGGCTGCGAAAATGTCCAAATTAAGGCATCAACAAGAGATTATCTTCACTCAAGAAAGACTGATGAAGTTCGGGGTTTCACTCTCAGATGGGAGGGCTCATGGTGATGTCTGCTGGCTTTCTCTCCAGGAATCTTTAATGGCTTCCCTGAGGGCATGACTGTATGGACTCTGTAGGTCCTGGTGGCTCTAATTCTTTTCCCGAAATGATCCCCTCTTAAAAGTTTCCAGTAAGCAACCCCACCTTGAATGGGTGGAAACACATCACCATGGAAACCAACTAATCAAAGGTTACCACCCACAACTGGGTAAGTCACATTTCCATGGAAACAGTAAAAAAGAGCCTATTCAGCAATACTATATGAGGATTAAAGGACATGGCTTTTCTGGGGTACACAACAGATTCAAACTGGGACACCTTATGATGCTTAAGTTCATGCATCTTTATGGTGTCCAGTTGTTTGGTCAGGTAAGAACTGGCCTGATTGTTTCTGTCAGGACATTTCTTGGAATTAAATGTAAGTTGATTGCATTGGTAGCTGATTACATCTATAATCAACTGAGGAGATTGCTTCTAACAATGAGAGGTCTTATCCAGACATTTGAAGGCTTTAAAAGGAGAAGTGATGGTTTCAGTAGTCAGAAGAGAATTTCCATCTGTACTTTAGCAAGCCAGCTTCTCTCAGGGAACTCACTGCAAACCTTCATCAGAGTTCCCAGCTTGCAGCCTGCCCTATGGAATTTAAACTTGCTCATCCCCATAGTTACATGAGACTCTTCTTATAAAAATCTTACAATATTTACATATCTCTCCCATTGATTCTGTTTCCCCAGAGAACTTTGACTAATACAGTCTCCTTTATGAAAATAAAAAAAACACAAAAAGATCACCAGCTTCAAGTATTAATGACATAGGAGCAAGGAAAATATGTAAAAGGAAATAAGTTCTAGATAAAGTAGATATAAAAAAACATATGCGGTAATTCTGAAAATTTCAGGTAGAGACAGGATTACAGCAAAGTTGCTTAATATTTATAAGACCCTTCACATCCTAGAAAGGAGAATGAGAGTGGATGGCTTTCAATGTCTGTCATTACTTAGAAATATTTTCCATATTAAATGTGGCTTTCCTTGATCCTCTAGATCTGCAGCTATTTTTTTCAGCTCCTTCTCATTTTGCTTTTTATGAAAGTAAATATTGAGGAAGCAAAATCTGAAAGCTTAAATGATTATGTGCATACAAAGAACACAGAAAAATGGATATCTCAATCCACATTACTTACAATTATAAGAAAACTAATATTAGTAAAAACAAGATATCTATACTACAGATGTCCAGCTTTCTCTGGAGCAGCTGTTCACATGAGGTTTTCATGAGGCAGAAAGTCTGAGTATTGCTGTCCTATGTCCTGAGTATTCCTGTCCTATGTCCTGAGTATTCTTATTTTTTTCAGAGCCATTAAAAAAAGGGCTTCAGGAAGAATGTGAATCAAACTCTTGGAATGGTTTTACATTAACTTAATGCCCTTTCTCCATTCATGTAAGTGCAAAGTCTTTGAGACAGGACTTGCAAGCAAAATTTTGAATAGATACCAAATATTTTCTTCTCATGTATGAAATATGCAGAACCACTTCCTTTGCTTGATGGTAATTCAATTTTATAGAGTTAGCAAATACTTTTCTCTCCAAACATTAACATCAAGAAGACTTTTTCATTTGGAAATAAATATCCTGCATCTACCAAGGGCTTTACCTTGATTAACCTTCCTGACTAACTGGGGAGGTTGCTTGTTATGAATAAGTTTGCATATGAACTTCAAGCTGTTTTTATTGACATAAGAGTTCACCCTAACAAGGTCCTAGCATCAAGGGGAGAGAGCAGAGAAACTATACTAATTATGACCATGAAGAGCATGTAAGTGTTTTCATTAAAAGTCAATACTCATGCAGATTTTCAGTTCACCATCTGGCCCTCTTTGCACTGCTATTTGAAATGCAAGAAGCTAATTTAGTTACCATATTTCTTCATCAATTTATCATACATTTATGGACTATATTTTTGTCCTCCCCAGGTTAATGTACAGAAAGCAGAGTAATATGACATCTTTATTTCATTCTATGTTTTCTTGGATATTTTGAATCCAAATAACAGAATAGTTAAAAATATAGTTTTAGTTTACTATTTAAGAAGAATTTACTTGACCACTCTCTATAAAATAGTTGCTAATCCCAACCACAGAAGAACCATTTGGAAATTAATGCTTAATATTGAGCTAAAATGATATACAAACCCCTTGGTGTGTGTGTGTGTGTGTGTGTGTGTGTGTGTGTGTGTGTGTGTGAATGGGTAGCAGTATTCTCTCTTCTTAGTTCTTAGATATCTCTATGGAATTTCAAAGAGATAAGTTGTGCCAGTTTGAAACTCTTGTGTACCCCAGAAAAGCCATGCTCTTTAATCCTCATTCAGTATTGAGGTGGGATTTTTTTTTATTGCTTCCATGGAGACATGACCACCCAATTGTAGGTGGTACCTTTTAATTAGATGGTTTCCATATAGATATGTCTCCACCTTTTCAAGGTAGGGCTGCTTACTGGAACCCTTTAAGCAGGAACCGATTTGGACAAAGCTGGAGTTTCCAACAGATCCCACATAGTTAGAGACCTTTGGAGGTGCAGAAGGAAAATGTCCCTATGGAAGTCCTTCGAAACGAGAATTCAACGCAGCAGATGCCAGCCATCTGCCTACCCAGCTGACAAGAATTGCTCCAGACAAATTGGCCTTTATTGAACCAAGGTATCATTCTCTGGGTCCTTTAGTGTGGACATTTTTATAGCCTTAGAACTGCAGACTTGCAGCTTAATAAATTCCCTTTTTAAAAGCTGTTCCATTTCTGGTATATTGCATTCCAGCCAATTTAATGAACTAAAACAGATTTTGGTACTGAGAGTGGTGCTGCTGTGATTTGCAAATACCAAACATGTTGACAGCTTTTTAAATGGATAAGGGGAAGATTCAGGAAGAGTTGTGAGGAACTTCATGGAGAGGGCCTAGAATACTGTGAAGAGAATGTTGTTAGAAATCTGGACTCTAAAAATTCTTCTGATAAGGCCTTAGACAGAAATGATGCCCTTGTTATTCCAAACTGGAAGGAAGGTGACCCTTGTTTTAAAATGGCAGGTAATCTGGAAAAATTGACTACTGGTTTTGGATGGAAGGCAGATTTTAAAAGCCATGAACTTGGATATTTAGCAGCAGAGATTTCCAAGTTAAAAGTGGAAAGTAGGCCTGATTTTTCTTTGCGTCTTATAGTGAAATGCAACAGGAAAGAGATAACCTGAGAACTGAACTCTTGGGTACAAAGAGACCAGAAATTGATCATATGGAAAATTCTGGGCTTCCAGAAGAGGAGACCCCAGAGAATGGTGTCCCACATGAAGATTTAACCAAGCATGGAACCAGTAATCTATTTCAGAAAAAGCCAGGATTGAAGATGGAGTTATCCAGGAAAGATTTATGGAAAGTTCTATTGTCTGATGGTTATGATCCCTGCCTACTACATGGAAACCCAATAAGAGTGCTGTGGGACCTGTATAAATGGAACCACTGTCAGTCTGGACTAAAATGGACAGAAAAGGGACAAAGTTGAAGGAAAAGTAACTTCAGAGGCAGAACCATGGACGCTAAGGTCTGAAGTCAAGAAACCTCAGGCCAGGAAAGTGGACCCACATAAGCATTTGGAGAGGGTGAGTTTGCCCCAAAGGCAGAGGATGGACTTTCTACCTTAGAGTTCTGGAAGAATTCTGCCCCAGGCCTTGGAGAGGGTGGAGCACATTCCTTGGGGATTGGGGAGAGTCTTGCTGCCACCACATTGTTCTGGAGGGGTTGAGCATGTTCCCCAGAGATGGCAGAGATCCCAGGTGCTGCCCCAAGTTTTGGAGGGCGTGGAGATGAGAAAAAAGGTGGTCACCCCACATCCTCCATAGTTACATTTGGAGAGAGCTGGGCTTCTGCATAGACCCTTGAAAAGGGTGGCACTGCCACTTTCAAAAGCCCTGAGTCTAAATGACTCTCAGACTTTGAAATCTAATAGAATTTTCCCTGGAGGATTTTGGAACTGTTTGGGTCCAATGACCCCTGTGTTCTTTCCAATTTCTCCCTATGGAAATGGAAATATGTTTCCTATGGGTATACCTCTTTTGTATCTTGGCAGCAGATACCTTATTTTGAATTTTACAGGTCAAGAGTCAGGGAAAATTTTGCCTTAGGACAGACCATGCCTGTAGCTGACTTTGATGAGATTTTTGTATTGTTTCTGACTTTGTACTGTATTTGTACCTTTACTGAAATGGTTTAAGCCTTTGTGATATTTTGAGGGAATGAATGCATTTTGCATTTTGATAAAACATGTCTTTCGGGGGTCCAAAGGGTGGAAAGTGCCAGTTTGAAACTATTGCATTCCCCCAGAAAAGCCATGTTTTTAAAATTCTCATTCAGTGTTACTGGGTGGGATCTTTTTAATTTTTTCCTATAGAGATGGAACCCACCCAATTGTGGATGGTAACTTTTGATTGGACGTTTTCCATAGAGATGTGTCTCCACCAATTCAAGGTGCTTAGTAGAGTCCTTTAAGTAAGAACCATTTTGAAAAAAGCTGGAGTTTTTAACAGATCCCTTAAAGCCAGAGAACTTAGGAGGTGAAGAAGGAAAATGCCCCCACGAAAGTCCTTTGACATGAGAAGCCAGAGAGCCCAGTAGCTACCAGTCACGTGGCTTCCCAAATGACAGAAGTGCTCTACACCCATTGGCCTTTCTTGAGCCAAGGTATCTCTTTCTGGATGCCTTAGTTTGGACATTTTTATAAACTTAGAACTGTAAACGTGCAACTGAATAAATTCCCTTTTAAAAACCCATTCCATTTCTGGCATATTGCATTCTGGCAGCTTTAACAAACTAAAACATAAGTAGAGGTATATTGGGACTTTAGTATCTTCCCAGTAGCATATATAATCACAAACTATTACTTTATAGCTGATTTTGTTATTTTCTCTGTTTATGATTACTTTATTGAATATGTGTGGCTCATATATGAAGGTGAGACTATTGATGAACATTCTTTGAATTTGTGCTTATTACTAGAAGAGATTGTTTATTTGAGCCATCTTTATTCTTTTATTAGTTAAGCAAAGGTGAATCTTAATGAAAGAAAGGCTGAGGAGAGTTGGAGCATTTTTAGAAATAATAATTCATCCAATTAATAAAAATGTACTCAGAAGTTAATATGTGCCAGATGCTGTTCTGAGTGCTGGAAATTCATCAGTGAGCTATAATAAAAAATCTGATAAACAATGAGTACTTACTATGTGCTCAGTACTCTTAAGCCCTTTATATACATTATCTTGTAATAATAGTCACAATAAAGTTATGAGACAATTTTTCTCTTCTAATAAATAATAGAAATGATGCTTCAAGGAGCTAAGTAATAACTTAAAGTTACACAGCTAAGAAGTGATGGATCTAGGATTTAAAACTAGATCTTACTGGTATGGTTTCATTGCCCATTTTCTTCCTGGATTAAAACACAGAAAATGTTCATGGGATTGGCATATAATATTCTTCTTTTTAATAAAATTTATCAAAATATATTTGTAAATTCAATTCTAATAGTGACTGTCATTTGGTCTATCTATCCTTTCTCATCATTGCATATCATATGTTTCTCTTCTTATACTTGTATTCACATAATTTATTTTAATCGGATTGCCTATTGCTCCTCTCTCCGCTCCTTAGATAAAACTTACTCTCTCTGTCTCTTTCTGGGTTCATTTAAGACTTACTTCTTACTCTCCAAAATCTTCTGTCTTCTCCCAATCTCACTGAGCTTCTTTTCTCCTGACTTTCTCTAATACTCACTGCTGTTCCTCCAAACTGGTTTCTAAACTATGCATTGTTTGTGTTATTTGCTGTATTCTCAACTATACTTTAACAGTTTAAAAGAAGTAAGTATATATTTTTTGGTCATACTTCTATCTTCTACCTACCAAACAGGCAAATAATAAACCAAGTGTGTTAATGCACGCTAAGGAAAAAGGTAACAGACACTGAGTGGATTAATATGCCAAAGACATTATTCTTCACAGCTCTAATGAATAATGTGGGACAACTCATGCTTTCTATTTCCTTCAATAAAATAGGGGATGCAAATATAAATTTATTGAAAATAGCAAGTTTCAGAACAAGAAATGACTGACAGTCAGAAATTCAATAAGGTATCCTTGCCAAGGAATGGCTATCTCCGGGATCACAGCTAATTGAAACATCACATGAGGAAAAACTGCCCAGAAGTCACTCATTCTGCAGCATAAATTGGAAATATCTTATTGAGAAAATTAAGATCTTTCACAGATGTCAGAAATCTGACCTCTTTAAATGCAATCAATTTGAAATAATTTTAAAATGTGAAAATCAGAACACATAATGAAATTACATTGCAAGGATTAAGTTTGTTGCTTCAGTGACTCAGGCACATATTGGGGGCAAGTATCATAAAAGTCTAGAAAAGGAAAACTTGGCAAGCATTTGTCCGTGTGCCTCCTTCCTGACCTTGATGCCTGTGTACCCTGACCGAGGAGACAAGTATTCTGGCCTATAATGGAGGATGACTCATTAGGTTACTATGGTGTTAAAACAATATTGTGTAATCCACACTTTATTGGGCATAAAATGATTAACAGCAATGCTCCCAGCTACCGCTGCCTTGGGAGTTTTAATGATGCTGCACAGTAAGTGTCACGGTTGTTGTTCATATGGAGACTCTGTGCCTATTTCAGTCTCTGAGCAGAAACAGACTCTTCCCACCAGAGGGCCTTTAAAATCCCCTCCATGCTTAGTTGGAGGGAGAACATCATCAGAGCAGAAAATTACATTTTCCCCTGCAAACAGAGTGGGAGAGAGATGGTAGGCACAAGACACCCAGTTTAGAGCAATAAAAGAATGTGCTATATAGCTATTTGGGGAAAAACTAATAAAGGTTTAGTTTTCAAAAACCTTACACTGAGCATTTATGTAAGCAAAGACCACGTCCTGGTAATAGCAACTCTGAAGCAAGAAGTAAAGTTCTCACTCCAGAAGAGAAAAATGTGAAACACAAAAAACAAGGTCCAATGTGACCATTAGAGGAAATGTTCTGTGCACCAGACTGGATACATGGTAGATGCTGAAAAATCAAGGGATTGTAGACCAACATTATCTTCACTCTCATGGGGCTTATGGATTAATCAAAGAGACTTTAATCTTTAATCAAGATTAAAATAAGAATCATCCATACAAAAGTTTAACTGCAAAATATTGAATGTGCTAAGAAGAAACAAATTGGGTGGGGGGTGATGAGAATGTTTAACAAATTGATTCAGTGAAGCCAGTGATTCAGTGAAGAGGTGTAGGGAATTTTCTTAAGAAAATATCGTTAAAGGTGAGATCTAAAAGCTGATTGGGTATTAACTAGGAAAATTGTATTACTGACAGGGGAGAAGGCAGTGAGGATGGAGAAAGGACGAGAGACCATCATTCTATGAATCTCAGTGTTGTGTGTATCAGGAAGCTCCCACTGTACCTGGAGCAGAGAAAGGGAGAGAAATGATACATAGAGAAGTTTGGGGCCAGACCGTCCAGTACCTTATGGGAGCTGTTTAGTATTTTGGTCTTTACAATGAGAGTTCTTTGAGATTTTAAGTAAGAACCACATGAGAAACCCTGAGTAATAACTACCCAGCCAAGCCAAGTCAACTCCACAGAATCATGAAATAAAATTATTAATTGGTGCTTTAAGTGACTGAATGTTATGTGGCAATAAATGACAGGAACTTCTGAAATTGCTCCTTCTCTACCCCTTTGCTAGCATCTTCATCTTCCATAACAAAGACAAATAGACTCTATCAACTCTCCTTTTCTCCTCCCTTCTCAACTTTCTTCAAGCGTTAAGTCTCCCCCACCACTTGGTGAGTAACATATCATTATAAGAAATTGCCTTGCTTTTTACTTCATCTTGCTGCATTTTTTCAACGAATTCCTTTATTGTTGTGTATTGACCAGGCTGTGTCATATTCTGTGCCTCTTGCTTTCTTGGAGATCAGGAAGAAATATTTTACATCCTGATATGCTAGATTGTTTGTTGTATAAAGTGGGTGCTTTGCATGTGAAGGTTTTACTTATGCTTTAGGACATCAATTGAGGATTTTGGGTTCACATGTAATGTATTATGATTTTTCATTCAAAATAATGAGACTTAGGCTTCTGACTAGCATTTTTTCCCCTGTGTTCTAGTTTGCTAGCTGCCGGACTCTAATATACCAGAAACAGAATGGTTTTTAAAAAGGGGAATTTAATAAGTTGCTCTTTCACAGTTCTAAGGCCGAGAAAATGTCTCAACTAAATCAAGTCTGTAGAAATGTCCAATCAAAGGCATCCATCCAGGGAAAGATACCTTGGTTCAGGAAGGCCAGTGAAGTTCAGGGTTTCTCTCTCAAATGAGATGGCGCGTGACGAACACAGTCAGGGCTTCTCTCTCCGCTGGAAGGGCACGTGGCAAATACGGTGTCATCTGCTAGCTTTCTCTCCTGGCTTCCGGTTTCATGAAGCTCCCCGGGAGGCGTTTTCCTTCTTCATCTCCAAAGGTCACTGGCTGGTGGACTTTCTGCTTTGTGGTGCTGCAGCATTTTCTGCTCTCTCTGAATCTCCCATTCTCTAAAACATTTCCTCTTTCATAGGACTCCAATAAACCAATCAAGACCCACCCAAATGGGTGGAGACATGTCGTCATCTAATCCAGTTTAACAACCATTCTTGACTAAATCACATCATCCAGGGAGATGATCTGATTACAGTTTCAAACATACAGTATTGAATAGGGATTATTCTACCTTTATGAAATGAGATTTTGATTAAAACATGGCTTTTCTAGGGGGCATACATCCTTTCAAACCAGCACAACCAGTCTATCAGATTTTCAGAAATGAATTACAGATGTTAAGTGAAAAATGACTATCTTTAGATTTCCCAACTTCTGTAGTGGAAGTATTGAGAAAGAAGGCCTTGTTCTTTGGATTACCCACATAATTCTCTGCCAGTGAATGGAAGAATTGGAATTTGTTTTGTACATGCTATTTCTCTGGTACTTTTAACATATATGTAGAGAAGCCATGCAAGCAATTGCTTAATAGGGAAAATAAAACAAATAAAACACATAGGGAAATATCAGAAATCTGGGAGTACTTAAAGTGAATCAATATTGTCTGGGTCAGCAGATAACATCATGAGAGATAACTCCCTGTGTATAGTAGCCCAGGAGGTACAGGCCCAGGTGACCACATGTTTTTTGCACAGATGCAACTTAATATTCACTCCTTTGAAGCTATAAATTGAGGACAGATTGTTGGTGGTCATAGTAGTGATTTACAGAATCATTGGTTGTAATTCATATAATATTAACTTTTTAGGGCTAGGAGATATATTTCATGTGACCAGAGCAATTGACCCAGGCTCCTGAAGAGTTTGAATGTCACCATATGTAGTAGGGAAATATATCCGCACATTTTTGTGAAAACTCCATCTAGGTACAAATCAATTGCAAAGAACATATGTTCAGCCATAAATATGTTCATATAAAGCAGACTAGTCCTCCTGCTGGTAATCATATGACAAGATATTTGAGGAAATGAAAATAAGTGCATAGAAGAGTTCTTGACACCTCGCAAGTGTTCAATAAATGTTAACTATAATAATGCTATTATTAAAAAATAATGATATTCCTTCCTTTTGTTTCTTCTCCTCTACCTCCTCTTCTGCTCTCTCTTCCTCTTATTCATAGCTTCTCTGATAATGTCATTTCTTATTCCTAGTCAACTACTTCAAAACCAGAGTTGTTTGAGATTAATTCTCTTCTTTTAACCTTTCTCCTTTTTCATTCAATTTCCTTATGTCAATTTTGCTCTCACATCTTTTAGTTCTTGCTTCCTTTCCATCCCCACTGCCATAGCTGTATTTAATATCACTGTTAGTGTTCATCTAGAAGGCACTATCCCCAAACTTAGGCCTGATTACCCAATAAGCAATCAAGCATATCAGGACACCACAAAGCAGGGATATCATAAAAAACTAGCTCAGTTTTGATGAATCTTTCCAGAATTTTTCTATCAGAAATCCTGGAAAAGTATGCTAAAGTTTTGCTACACAGTTTTCATTGGTTAAGTATTGATTTTATTTTGATCCAAAGCTAGGGGTGGTAAGAGCATAACAGTTTCAAAATTTAGGGCTGCTAAGACTTTTTAATCTGACCCAGCTCCTGATTTATCATTTTGACTATAGCTTCTTCTTTTTTGTGGATATTCCTTTCAGGACCATGAATTCCTATTATGAAATTCCACTGCTCAAAAACCTACAGTGAATTTGTAGTGATTAAAAACAACCAGCAACCATGGGGATGTGGGTTAGGGACAACTCCACAATGTCATTGCATGTGTATAAAGAACATGCTTAATTAAGGAAACATTAGCAAGGATTAGCATAGTTAGCACAAGGTCCTTCGTATTCTTATCATTTTACATAGAGACTCTTAGAGGAGGGATGCTTTTGAATATATCATGAGTGTGTGTTCCAGGAGAGGGCTCTGCTCTACTGCCACGCTACCTTCTGGGAGGGCATGTGGGAGAACATCTCTGGAAGAGGGAAGTAGAGTCAAGGATCAGTACGAGTGCGTATGCCAGTTCTTCAGGGAATTGTCTGAAAATTCTAGCTGCTTGGGGAAGTAAATGTACTAAGGTCCATACAAAGATGAGTTTAGGTGCAGGTCCCCCTCCCCCCTAATGAATCAGGTAGAGCACTTGGCCCCAGTTGGCCCACTGCAAGGCGATCAGAGCTCAAGATGTGTATGCCCTTGTCTCTTTCCACAATATGTTGACTACCACCTACGTTTGACTTAAACCTACCTTTTTGTTCCTATCTCCTGTGACACTCGCTCATGCATGCTATTCCTTTTTTTCCTTTTAATATTTCTTGGGCTGTCTTTCCTTGGAGTTTTGGCTCATATTGTCAGGCTGACACCTGCTATATGGTACCTTCTCCTTTGTGGTGGCCCTCTGACTCCACATTTATGCTTGTACCTTATACCAATTTCCTCTTTTACATAACTTTCAGAAATCAGATTTAAAGCTGCCTCCTTGAAGAAGTCTTCCTTTCCTGTATCACCTGAGTGAGGCTGAGGGGAAGCTTAATTTGTTGTTCTTTCCATGTACTTCACATCTCATGTGCTTTGGATAGAATGAGAATTTCACAGAAGTGTTTGGTTCTCATTACCCAAGACACATTCTCTTGTAATGTGGCACCCGAGTGTTAGCCAATACTCCAACAATGCTGTGCCAAACAAAACAAACAAACAAACAAAAAAACCCCAGGAATTTTCACTAACAGTGGTGGAAAACTGGGTGGGAAGACTTAAGAGTCAGCCTTCTTGCGGTGCTTCTTTAAGGAATTCTTGAGGATTTGATTACATATGATTTTCACATTATACTCTGATTTTAGGACCAAAACCCCACCTAAGCTGTAAGTTCAATCTATTTCTTCTTTAGGCCTGCATGATGAACACTTAATTTTAGAGCTTTTGCCTTTGCATTAACTAGTCAAATAAACACACTACAGAGAGTGTCAATTAATCACGTAATAAACACAAGAGAAGAAATATTTAAGCTTTTGAAAAAAACTTAGCTTATCAACATTTCCAAAATATTTTAAGAGATAAATGATAGGAATGTGTACACCTATTCAGTGAACTTTTAGGCAACCTTAGAAATTCATGTCAAAAATATAATTTAGATGTGGGAAAATATATGCTGCCAGGCTGTGGAATCAACAATGTCATCCTGACCAAAAGAGGGAAAAGAAATGCAGCAAATAAGGTATCAGTGACTGAAAGAGTTCAGATAGGGTCGAGAGGCTACTCTGGAGGTCGCTCTTATGCAAGCTTCAGTTAGACATTGCTACTTATCAATAACTTGCCAAACCCCAACTAAAACCATTCCAGCCAAACCTAAGGAACACCTAGGGCAATATACAAGATTCTACAAAGGTTCCATGCACTAGAGCAACTTTCCAGAAGCCTACAGCCTCCAGATGGGTTCTTGGACCAGATAAGTCCTAAAACATAGAGGGGCCAGCCTCTCCAGAACATCAGCTAGTTCCATTTCCCTACCCCATATTATTGACAGCCTCTTTCAACATGAAAAAATTAGAATGGGCATAGCTCAAGTACCCCAAAAAACTGGGAGAAAGATTAAGATGATGGTGGAGTTATACAGGAAAGTAGGGTTAACAAGCAAGTATAATTGCTGAATCATTAGACTGATATTTCTTTTAGTCTCCAGTGTCTTAGAGCAGCTTGAAGTAAAAACCTAAAATTGTAGAATTATAACCCATACCAAACTCTGAAATCTGTTCTGCAACTAATTGTTACACTGTGCTTTGAAATTTATTGCTTTATTTTCCACAAAAAAGAAAAAAAAGTCTACTGTGATGATAGAAGACACATTTATTCCTTCTAGCTTCCAATGTTCTGGAGCAGCTAAGAAAGAAAAATCTGAGATGATGGTATGATAGCCCATGATAAACTCTGGGATCTGTCCTGTAACTATTTGTTGAAGAGTGCTTTGAAAACTATTGTTTTTTTCTTTCTTTGCTTTGTATACATGTTATATTATAAAATAAAAATTTTTTAAAAGGTAAATGTATTAAAAATGCATTTGAATACTTTAATCCATTGAAAAATACTCTGCCAAGAGAAATATCAAATTAAAGAGTATATGTCATATGGTCCCAATGATTTTTAGATGATGGGATTACAATTATGATTTATTTTATTTTATTTTTATAGTTCTCTTTATTTTTTAAAATTCTACACTTAACAATGGCCAGTAGGTATGACTAGTACTCCACAACCACAAATATAAGACATAGCTTCTTCACTTTCCTATTAGGCCTTCCCTCAACAGTCTTTCGGTCTTTCTCAGCAAGGTTTTCTTCATCTCCCATTCAGAAGTAACTAGAATGTCCTTGCTTTCTGTCCACTTCGGTCACCACTGATTTGGAGATCATGGTCAAGACTACAACTAGGAAAGAGACCATTTTCTTGGAACCTGGTGATTTTTACTTTTATCATATTAGTATCTGAGGCAAGAAAAGACAAAGCCTTTCTCGAAATATCTTGGGATCAGGGATTTTTAGACAACCCCAAGATTAGATATGCACTTTTTTAAAAATGTATTTTTACTGAAATATCTTCACACACCATAAGTCCATGCAAAGTATATAATCAATGGCTAAGACTATCATCACATAGTTGTGTATTCATTACAATGATCATTTTTAGAACATCTGTGTCACTCCAGAGAAGAAACAAAAAACACAAAAGAAAAAAAATCCCATACATCCTATATTCCTTACCCTTCCTTCTCATTAACCACTAGTATTTCAATCTACCCATTATTTTTACCCCTTATCCCCCCATTATTTATTTATGTCCTTATATTTTTTACTCATCTGTCCATACACTGGATAAAGGGAGTGTCATATACAAGGTTTTCACAATCACACAGTCATATTCCCAAAACTATATAGTTACACATTCATCTATATAGTTATATAATTGTCTTCAAGAATCAAGGCTACTGGAATACTATCCAACAGCTCCAGTACTTCCCTCTAGCCACTCCAATACACCGTAAACTAAAAGGGATATCCATAAAATGCCTAAGAATAATCTCTAGGATAACCCCTCAACTCTGTTTGAAATCTCTCAGCCACGGGAACTTTACTTTGTCTCATTTCTCTCTTCCCTTTTTTGGTCAAGAAGCCTTCTCAATCCCATGATGCTGGGTCTTGACTTATCCCTGGGAGTCCTGTCCCGTGTTACTAGGGAGTTTTTTTTTTTTAACATGGGCAGGCACAGGGAATCAAACCCGGGTCCTCTGGCATGGCAGGCAAGCATTCTTGCCTGCTGAGCCACTGTGGCCCACCCTGCTAGGGAGATTTTTACCTCTGGGAGTCATGTCCCATGTAGGGGGGAGGGCAGTAAGTTCACCTGCTGAGTTGGTTTAGAGAAAAAGGACACATCTGAGCAACAAAAGAGGTTCTCTGGGGTTACTGTTAGGCATAACTATAAGTAGGCTTAGCTTCTCCTTAGCAGGAATAAGTTTCATAGGGGCAAGCCCCAAGACCGAGTGCTCAGCCTATGGAATTGGTTGTCCCTACTGCTTGCGAGAATTTCAGGAATTCCCCAGATGGAAAAGTTTAATATTTTCTCTTTTCTTCCCAGTCCCCCATGGGGACTTTGCAAATAGTTTTTTATTTTCTGCCCAAATTACCCTGGGATATATTGGGGTATCACATGTATAATGTGTACAAACCAACAAGATCTCACTTTCTATTCAAGATTCCATGTAGCAATGGTGTTTGAATAAACTGCTCATACAAGTTAAATTAGATATTGTGCTACCAAAAATATAAATTTTGCACCAAATAAACATCTCTTCCTTTGGTCTCACATAGAAGTTGAAGTTTTAAAGTACAGATCATATCATCTTTTACCCTGTATTCTGATTTACCTTAGTCCTATCCAGATCAGCTTCATTCATATCTCTACTCAAAGTCTGATTATTTTTTCAACTTTTTAAATAGTTGACCTTCATAGCTTCAGAGCTCTAACTCTGAGTCTTAGGTGTCACATAAATACACGGATTTTCCAGAGAACTACCAGGTTATATACAAGTAGTTCATATCTCAAAATTTAGAAATAGCAGTTACAACTCTGGAATAGATGAGACTGCTGTAAGAGCTTATAATCTATGACTATTTACAATGGGCCCCAATCTGATAATCCATGCTCTCGACTTCAATTCTCCACTTTTATGTATTATATTAGTCCATATGAATCAGGCATGATCATATTTGTCTTCTTGTTTTTGACATTTCATACTGTCCTCAAGGTTCAATCATGCCTCATAAATTCATTCATTCTTGCAGCAGCTTAGTACTCCATTGGAAATATACACCACAGTTCCCCCTTCCATTCCCCAATCAATGTACCCTTATGCCATCTCCATCCATTGCAAATCATGAGCACTGCCACCATAAACACCAGTATGCAAATGTACATTAGCATCCCCACTCTCTGTTCCTCCAAGTATATACCTAGCAATGGGGTTGCAGGATCATATGGCAACCCCACCCCTAGCCTCCTGTGAAACCATCATGCTACCCTCAAGAGGTGATGTACCACTCTACTTTCCAACCAACAGTGAATAGGTACAAGGGTAGGTCAGTGGTGGAATTCTTGCCTGCCATGCGGGAGACCCGGGTTCAATTCCCATTCCAGGCACTTCCTAAAAACAAACAAAATAAACGAACAAATTCAGCAAAGGGTGCTGCAATAATGGGATACTCACATGGAAAAAGAGTGAAATGTGACTCCACCATTCATCATACAAAAAAAAAAAATCAATGCTTCCCAGCATAATCACATAGCCATGTCCTCACCATCACAATCTCATGAGAATATTTCCTTTTCTTCCTCAAAACGTCCCATACCCCTTCCCCATATCTGCCGCTTATTGACATTAAGTTTTGGCATTTTCCATTTATTCAATGAAAGCATATTACTGTGCTACTGTTAACTATAGACCCTAGCTTGCATTGATTACATTTTTTCCTGTATACCATCCCATTTTAAACTCCTTGCAATGTTGATATTCATTTGTTCTCCCTCATGCAAAAATATCCTTATGTTTGTACAGTTAATCATCATCATTGTCCTCTCTAGGCATTCCTAAATTATACCATCTCAATTCTTATCCTCTATCTTTCCTTCTGGTGTCATACATGCCCCTAGCCCATCCTCCTTCAAGCACATTTTCATTCAGCTACATTCAGTGTACTCATATTATTGTGCTACCATCAGATAGTATTGTGCTATCTATTTCTGAATCTTTACATTCAGTCCTGTTGCTCATTTTGTATGCCTTCAGCACTAATACCCCATCTCTACCCTCTTTCTATATCCTGACAACGTGTGTTCTCAACTTTAACCCTCAAGTTCACTCATTAATGTTAGTTCATATTAATGAGACCATACAGTTCTTATCCTTTTGTTTCTGGCTAATTTCACTCAGCATAATGTTCTCAAGGTTCATCCAGTTGTTACATGCTTCATGACTTAATTTGGATTACAGCTGCATAATATTCAATTGTATGTATATACCACAGCATGTTTAGCCACTCATCCATTGATGGGCATTTGGACTGTTTTCATCTTTTGACAATCATGAATAATGCCACTATAAACACCACTGTGAAAATATCTGTTATGCCCTTGCCTTCAGTTCCTCTGAATATATAACTAATAATGGGATTACTGCATCAAATGACAATTCTATACTTAGCTTCCTGAGGAACTACCACATTGCCTTCCAGAGTGGTTGCACCATTCTACATTCCTACCAACAGTGAATAAGTGTGCCTTTTCTCCACATCTTCTCTAGCACTTGTCATTTTCTGTTGTTGTTGTTTTTTTAATAATGACCCCTCTAGTGGGTGTGAGATGATGTCTCACTGTCGTTTTGATTTGCATTTCCCTAATAGCCAGTGAAGTTGAGTGTCTTTTCACGTGCCTTTTAGCAAGATTTATTTCCTCTACTGAAAAGTGTCTGTTCATGTCTTTTGCCCATTTTTTTTAATAGGGCAGTTTATCTTTTTTTGTTGGGTCATTGTATCTCTTTATATGTTCTGGATATTAAACCCTTATCTGATATGTGGTTTCCAAATACTGTTTCCATTGCATAAGCTGCTTTTTACTTTCCTGACAAAGTTCTTTGTTGCACAAAAGTGTTTAATTTTGAGGAGATCCCATTTATCTATTTATTTTTTCATTGGGTATAAGGTCCAGGAAACCACCTCCTGCCACAAAAGTTATAAGATATTTCCCTACATTTTCTCCTAAAGGTTTCATGGTATTATCTCTAACATTTAAGTCTTTGATCCATACTGAGTTAATTTTTGTATAGGGTGTAAGATTTGGATCTTTCATTCTTTTGCATGTAGATATACAGTTCTCCAAACCCCATTTATCAAAGACTGCTCTGTCCCAGGTAGGTTGGTTTGACTGCCTTATCAAAGATCGATTGTCCATAGATGAGAGGGTCTATTTTTGAACACTCAATTCAATTCCATTGGCCAGCATATCAGTTTTTATGCCAGTACTCTATGCTTTTGATTACTGTGGCTTTGTAGTATTCTTTAAAGTCAGGTAGTATGAGATGCCCCACTTCATTTTTCTTTCTCAAAATATTTTCAGCTATTTGGGGCAATCTACCCTTCCAAATAAATTTGGTTATTGGTTTTTCTATTTCTGAAAAGTAAGTGTTGGGATTTAATTGGTATTGCATTGAATCTATAAATCAATTTGGGTAGAATTGACATCTTAACTATATTTAGTCTTCCAATCCATGAACAAAGTATGCACTTCCATATATGTAGGTCTTCCATGATTTCGTTTAGCAATTTCTTATAGTTTGCTATGTATAGGCCTTTTGTGTCTTTAGTTAAATTTATTCCTAAATATTTGATTCTTTTCACTGCTATTGTAAATGGAATTTTTTCCTTGATTTCCTCTTCAGATTGCTCATTACTAGAAACACTGCTGATTTGGGGGCATTGATCTTGTACTCTGCTACTTTGCTGTACTCATTTGTTAGCTCTAATAGCTTTGCTGTGGATTTTTTGACAAACAGTATTATATCATCTGCAAACAGTGAGAATTTTACTTCTTCTTTTCCAATTGGGAAGACTTTTATTTCTTTTTCTTGTCTCATTGTTTTGGCTAGAACTTCCAGAACAATGTTGAATAACAGTGGTGACAGTGGGTATCCTTGTCTTGTTTCTGATCTTAGAGGAAAAACTTTCCATCTTTCCCTATTAAGGATGATGTTAGCTGTGGGCTTTTCATATATTCCCTTTATCATGTTGAGGAACTTCCCTTCTATTCCTTTCCTTTAAAGTGTTTTCTTCAAGAAAGGATATTGAAATTTTTCAAATGTCTTTTCTGCATCAGTCAAGATGATCATGTGGTTTTTCCAATTTGATTTATTGATATGGTATATTACATTAATTGATTTTCTTGTGTTGAACCAGCCTTGCATACGTGGAATAAATCCCAATTGGTCATGGTGAATAATTCTTTTAACGTGCTGCTGGATTTGATTTGCAAGTATTTTGTTGAGGATTTTTGCATCTATATTCGTTAAAGTGATTGGTTTGTAATTTTCTTTTCTTGTACAATCTTTATCTGGTTTTGCTATTAGGTGATGTTGGTTTTATAGAATGAGTAAGGTAGCTTTCCCTTGTCTTTCATTTTTTTAAAGAATTTCAGCAGGATTGATAATAATTTTGTCTTGAATTCTTGGTAGAATAAACATGTGAAGCCATGTGGTCCTGGACTTTTCTTTTTTTAGGAGTTTCTGGATGATTGATTCAATCTCTTTACTTGTGACTGGCCTGTAAAGGTTAACTATTTCTTTTCAAACCAAAGTTGGTTGTTCATGCTTTTCTAGGAAGTTGTCCATTTTCATGTATGGTGTCTAGTTTATTAGCATATAGTTGCTAATGGTATCCTCCCTTCACCTCCTTTATTTCTGCAGTGTCAGTGGATGTGGTCTCCCATTTTTTATTTATTCACATCCTCTTTCTCTCTCTCTCTCTGTCAGTCTAGCTAAGGGTCCATCAATTTTATTGATTTTCTCCACGAACCAATTTCTGGTTTTGTTGATGTTCTTGAGTGTTTTCATATTCTCAATTTCATTTATTTCTGCTCTGATTTTCATTATTTCTTTCCTTCTGTTTGCTTTGGGGTTAGTTTGCCTGTATTTTTTCCAAGTGAACAATTAATTCCTTGATTTTTGCTCTTTTTTTTTTTTTTTTTTTTTTTTTTTTTTTTTTTTTTTTTTTTTTTTTTTTTTTTTTTTTTTTTTTTTTTTTTTTTTTTTTTTTTTTTTTTTTTTTTTTTTTTTTTTTTTTTTTTTTTTTTTTTTTTTTTTTTTTTTTTTTTTTTTTTTTTTTTTTTTTTTTTTTTTTTTTTTACTTCTTTATATGGGCATTTGGGACAATAAATTTACTTCTCAACCCTGCCTTTGCTGCATCACATAAATTTTGTTACATTGTGTTTTCATTTTCATTTGTCTCAAGATATTTACTGATTTCTCTTGTAATTTCCTCCTTGACCCTCTGATTATTAAAGAGTGTCTTGTTTAGCCTCCACGTATTTGTCAGTTTTATGAATCTCCGCTGGTTATTGATTTCCAACTTCATTCCATTATGATCCAAAAACGTGTTTGGCAAAATTTCGATGTTTTTAAATTTGTTGAGACATGCTTTGTGACCCAGCAAATGGTTTACCCTTGAGAATGATCCATGAGTACTTGAGAAAAATGTGTATCCTGCTGTTGTGGTGTACTGTTCTGTAAATGTTTGTTTGGTCTAGTTCATTTATTTATTATTCAAAATCTCTGCTATGTTATTGATCCTCTGTCTACATATTCTGTCCATTGATGAGTGTGATGAATTGAAGTCTCCAAGCATTATTGTAGAGGTGTCTGCTTCTCCCCTCAGTGTTGTTAGTGTTTGCCTCATGTACTTTGGGGCACTCTGACTCAGGGCATATATATTTATGATTGTTATGTCTTCTCGATGAATTGTTCCTTTTATTAATACCTAGGGTCCTTCTTTGTCTCTTTCAGTTGTTTTACATTTGAAATATAATTTGTTGGATATTTATAGCTACACCTGATCTTTTCTGGCTGTTGTTTGCATAAAATATCCTTTTCCAACCTTTATACTTTCAATCTGTTTTTGTCCTAGGGTCTAAAGTGAGTCTATTTTATACAGCATATTAATGGGTACTGTTTCTTAACCCATTCTACCAGTCTATGTATTTTGATTGAGGAGTTTAGTCCATTAACGTTTAATGTTATTATTGTAAAGGCAGTACTTTCTTCTACCATTTTTTCTTTTGGATTTATATGTCATATCTCATTTTTTTCTCTTCTTAACTTTACTATTTGTTTTTTCAAACTTTCAAGTTCTTTTCTATGTTCAACTAATGTCTTCTTTATATCCTTCATCTCTTTTGCCATATTTTTCTTCAGCTCATTGATTTTTGGTGTAAATTTGCACATCTGTTTGAACATCCTTAATAAGTTGTTTCAACTCCTGTATCTCATTTGAAATGTTGGTTTGTTCCTTTGATGAGCCATATCTTCAGTTTTCCCAGTATGACTCATTATTGTTTGCTGCTGTCAAGGAATTTGATTTCTTTAATTAGTTTAACCTAATAAACTGGAGGTTGTTTTCACTCTTTTACCAACCAGGGCTTTCTTGTTGGTTGGCTTTGTTCTCTGTCTGTTCTTTGGCATTCACTTCAACTTATTCTAGACCTTTAGCATAGTTTCTGTTTAACTGACCAGAATTTTTCAGCTCTTGTTTTTCTGGTTCTTGCCCTACCTGTATGGAATCTGTTTTTGGAGAGGGTCTGCTCAGATATTACCAACTCTAGTCAGAATTTCCCACAGCAGACAGGCCCACATCTCAGGAGGAAGGTGTAATAAGTTTCAAGTTTCAGAGTGAGACTTCCTATGAAGTCTCTAGACTCTATTCTGTTCCTATCCTGCCCAGCCTGTGGTGCTTGTCAGCCTGCAGCTTCCCACCAGTGTGTAGTGGTGCAGTATCTTTAATTCTCAGCAGCCTCTCCTTTCCCGTGGTGTGGTTGAGATAGAGACTGAGTTAGAAGGTGGGCTTAGGTTGTTTCTGTTTTCCAGCCCCTGGGGCATGAATTCCCTGAAGGAGGTCAGCCCCTTGAGCTGCACTCCATCCCTTTTCTTGGGAAAGATACATCCTTTAAGGAATTATCCCTGATCACCTGACTAGTTAATTTGTCTCTCAGACATGCCTTAATTCTGCCCTTACCTGGGGCAGTGCTGAAACAAGAGAATGCTAGCAGTTCTATCTTGTGAGCTGTTAAGATAAAACAAACAAACAAAAAACAAATAAAAAGAGATAAAAAGCCTTTGCAAAGCCAGACCCCAGTTCCCTGGGTTTGCCAGTTAAGAGATGAAGCTGGTATATGGCTGTATGTGCCCCAGGCTGCCTGTGCCCCTTTTCTTGAGGCACAGCCTTTTCCCAGTATTTTGTGCTCTCAACTCAAAATGTCTCTTTTTTGTTTCTTTGTTGTTTTTTATTCGTTAGCCCTGCCCCATCTTTGCTGGAGCAAAAACTCCCAGTTTCTTTAGTGCTTACTCTAAAGAAAGGTTTTTCTGTACTCAGGGCATGTTTTCAGCAGTCCAAAATTTTAAATTAATTCCACAATTGGAGCTTGGTTGAGCGAACTTCCTTGCTCCTAGTAGGGTCTGTTTCTTTTTCTCTCAGGAACCAGCCTATGAGGGAGGTGCGCCAGCCTCTGCAGCTTGGGAGACTTGCAGTTCTGTGTGGGATCTCAGTCATTCCACCGGTTCCAACCTGATGTACAATGTATGTCTTGTCATTGATGTCTGTCCAACAGTTGTTCCCTACAGTTTCCAGCTATTTACTAGTTGCCTTGAAGGATGAACTAAATTCCACAACTCATTATGCTGCCATATTGTCCCCTTCTGGGGTATGCATTTTTGCCTGTTCTCACACAGCTATGCCTTCAGCAATTAGATCATGATGTCCAATAAGTGTTCACAAACTATATTCTTTTAATGATTGAATAAATGATTGGCTAAGAAGTAGAGTAGGAATACCTGTAGGAACTGAGTACAAATTATAAATTAATGGCTCTATAAATTGTCCTGTCTTATTTCTTTTAGGTTTACAAAGTCCAATAAATGCTTTTAAAAAGCAACTCTAAGTTTTTTTCTTCATGGATGGAAGACAAGTCCTAAAGAATTTAAATCCCTATTTGGCCAGCACAGAATAGTTATAACTTCTTCATAATCCCTGACCCTCATCTGAGAATAAGATTGTTTTAATGTTAAAAACTGTTCTCAGAATCATCTCTGCAAATACCTATCCATTTACTCACCTAATATAGTCTAGATTTTGATAAGGAAAGGCCATGCTAAATGGTTAAAGAGAAATAAATACTCATTTTTAAAATAACTTTGAAGGGCTTGTGCATTTTAATTCTTTCATCAAAACTATGTAATGTAATGATATCTTTGTTCAAAATTTTCCTTTGATTAAAAAAATGTTAGGAGCCCAAACTGGCTAGGAAGTAATCAGGATAATTGCATAAAAACTAAGGTTTTATTGAACCATATGAATAGATCAAGCTGAGATAGCAACATCAAGCTACTGGTTAAAGTCACTACATACTGCTATGGCACAATTCCCATAAAGCTTTGGCAGTCAGGTAATGAAAGTGGGCTTCTTTAAAGGAGTCCTTACAATTGCATTATTCACAAGTTTAGGAATATAGCATGTGTTTAACAGAAATGTGTTTTGATGCAAAAATGCAAAACCCCGCAGGACATAAAAAGACCCTTTGAAGAAGTAAGACTATACTTGGGACTATATTAAACTTTGAGAAAGTATTAAGAACAGCTAAGGCAAAACTTGTGTGGTAGTCAATTCTAGTAATTAGCATAGGGTATGTTTCAGAAGGGCGAGGAATTTCTTCTTGCCCAGGAATAGGAATTTAATTAACATGTAAAGTTGCAAAGTTGTCACCTATAGTTTTGGGGAAACTAATAAGTAAATGAGCAGATCAACAGGATGTTTTAGTTTTGATTTTTTGCCTGGAGTTAGAAAATGTTTCCTAAATACTTACAATGCATGAAGAACTATACACAACACAGAGACAGATGTGGCCTCCACCCAGTAGTTCTGAAATCCAGTTAAACTAGTAATAACACAGACATAAAAATTCCAGAAGATGGATGACTTACATGGAGGTGATGTAGCTTGCATATGGTTTCGTTTTCCTGATTTCTTCTTTGAGGCCTCTCCCATTGCTCCATGATTTTAAAAAGATGCCATGTGTGAGGTCACAAAGTTACATTTTGGTCTGTTTTCTACCTTCATAAGGAGGCTAATATGAGGCTAACACTGTGTTTGTTTATTGCAAATTAGTGCATTCAGAGGCTTTTGTAAATAAGGAAATGACAACATTTTTTGCTTATAAAATGTGCTTATATTATAAAATGCTGTTTTTGAACCTCAATAACAGAGAAGAATAAGACATGAGAGTCATCTGTGTTGACCTTTCTGATATTCTACTAAATACTGAAGACAAAAAGGACCGAAGTATTATATGTGCAGCCACTAGGACAATGCTTGCTTGTACTAGATATCCAATATTGCCAGACGTATCAATTCATACATCATGGTACTTGATAGAAGGACATGCAGGATACCTTGAAAGCACATGGTAGATTCTTCGGGAACAGGGCATCTGCTAATGTTTCAGACTTGGCAGAGCAAAATGACTATAGGCATTTGTAGAGGAACAAGAGAATACTTGAGGCCTTGAGATGAAATGTTTCCAGAATGACCAGTGTTTATCTTTCAAAGGAAGGGGTTAGGATTTGGGAGAGATGAGGTTGAAAAGGTGAGCCAGACTCAGATTGTGAAAAGCTTTTGGCCATTCTAAGGAGTTCAGAATTTTAAAAAGAGGAGTGATGAAATCGGCTTTGTAGTTCATAAGAACCTGTCTGTTGGCTTGGAGGATAACCGAGACATCTCCGGATACTAGGTTAGTGGTTGTTTGCAACCCAAGTGAAAAATATTGAAGGTGAGAAGTAAACTAGCAGCAGAAATTATACCTGAATTAAACACATGAATGTAACACCATAAGTGAATCATGATTACCAGTCCTACTATCTGAAAAAGTTTGAGTAACCACTACCCAATGGTCATGATATTTTAAACACACAGAAATTTGTAGATGAACTTGGCCCTGCTCTGGTTTTAGATGAGGAAACTTGAAGCTAAATATGATAATAACAGTGGTAATAACAATAATAATAATATATAATACTTACTGAGTATTATATATTACTTACATTCCAGATACTTTGCTGAGCGCTTTATTTATCTTGTGTCTCATTGAATATCCAGAAAACTCAATGAAGTACTATTATTTTATTCAATTTTATGCTAAGAAAACTGATTCTGAAAATTTAAAAAATCTGCCTGTGCTGGTTTGAAAGGATGTATGCCCCCTAGAAAAGCCATGTTTTAATCTAAATCCCATTTCATAAAGGCAGAATAATCCCTATTCAATAGTGTATGTTTGGAACTGTAATCAGATCATCTCCCTGGAGATGTGATTTAATCAAGAGTGGTTATTAAGCTGGATTAGGTGATGACATGTCTCCACCCATTTGGGTGGATCTTGATAAGTTTCTGGAGTCCTATAAAAGAGGAAACATTTTGGAGAATGAGAGAGATTCAGAGAGAGTAGAGCAGAATGACATAGCCACAAGATGCAGAGTCTACCAGTCAATGACCTTTGGAGATGAAGAAGGAAAACACCTCCCGGGGAGCTTCATGAAACAGGAAGCCAGGAGAAGAAGCTAGCAGATGACGCCGTGTTCACCATGTGCCCTTCCAGATGAGAGAGGAACCCTGACCGTGTTTACCATATGCCTTTCCAGATGAGAGAGAAACTCTGACTGTGTTCGCCATGTGCCTTCTCACTTGAGAGAGAAACCCTGAACTTCATTGGCCTTCTTGAACCAAGGTGTCTTTCCCTGAATGCCTTTGATTGGACATTTCTATAGACTTGTAATTGGGACATTTTCTTGGCCTTAGAACTGTAAACCAGCAACTTATTAAATTCCCCTTTTTAAAAGACATTCCATTTCTGGTATATTGCATTCCAGCAGCTAGTAAAATTAGAACAGTTTCTTTGTCATGTAAAGTAACATAGTCACAGGTTTTCGGGGTACCGTAGTCTATCTAATACAACTGCTATGCTAGGTAAAGAGAATTTCCTAACATCCAAATCTGGATTTCTCTTTTATTTCATGCACTATAGACTTTATGCACTGATTGCGACCTTTACTGTAATGCAAAAGGCCTTGTTTCATAGTATTGCCATAAATCAGGAGTCAGAAAACTCTTTCTGCAAATGCCCATGTAGTAAATATTTCCATCTTTGTGGGCTATTCTGTCTCAGCCACAATTATTCATATCTGTTTTGGTAGTGCAAAAGCAGCCAGAGACAAAATACATACAAATGAGCATGGCTGTGTGACAATAAACTTTATTTGCAAAAAAAAAAAAAACAGAAAGAAAAGAAAACAGGCAGTGACTCATTTAACTAGGAGTATAGTTTGTGGATACCTGACATGAAGCATGAACTATCCCATGAGTTTCATGATGTGGGAGCATTTTTATGTTTGCTCCTTGCTCACGCCTAGAACACGACTTGGTACATTTTAGATGCTTAATAAATATTTGTTGAATGAACTGACAAATGAATATACCCTAAAGCTTAAATGGGAAAACCAGTAATGGTTAATTTACAAGAATACCTGTATTTATCCAAGGATTCCAAACTTTTATTTTAAAGGGGTGGTGTTAAGAAACTTTTATTGGCAATAGACCTGGGTTTTACTAATAGCTTTATATAATATAAACACAATTCAAAAGACAATCAAGATTGAAAGTCTTTATAATTATTAATGGTAGATGTGATCACCAGCGTGGAAAATTTCGTTGTTTGTTATGTGCTTTAAAAAGTTTGGAAAAAAAAAGTCTGGAAAAATTACCTGCTCCTACATCCAGGGCATAAATGGCATTGACTTTGAGGCAAGCATGGGTTTGGTTAGTTCATAGTGGTGTGTAAATTTTTTTCCTATCAAGCTCTGTCAGTTTGTGGCTCTCCTATAAGTTATCCCTCTTGATTAGTCTTTTTTTTTTTTTTTAACCAATGAACAATGATGAGAGAATATGACCCAAGTAATGCTTTCCTATTATCTAATTTTCATTTTTGCTCACCTCCCAATAAAAGTGAAACTATTTTAAAACCTGAGCCCTCAAAACACATTTAAATGAAGGCATAGTGAGGCAATTTGAGGTATTGCATTATTTGATGTGCTGGTCATTTTAGAAAACACACACACATGCACACACCAACACATAAAAGTACCCTCCTGTTCCCTCCCCTTCCTAAAGGGGAGAAAAAGCTTCCACTTGCAGCAAAGTATGTTTGAATAGAAAGGAAAACAAAACAAAATTTGCAGTTGTCTGAAAGTTTTAAAATATCTTTTATTACTAGTACAAATGAATTACAGCATAGTTTATGTTTATAATAGTCTGAGATTCTACCTTGTTAACCTCAGGTCAGATATATTTGGAAAAAAATGGTTTTAGATCATTCTATTGTTTTTTGTGGAACAGTTTAATGGTATTATGGTGTAATATTTAATGCTATACACTGTGACAGCAACTGCATTATTAAAACCCTATCAAATCAAAGTCATATCTCAGAATCCTGGCTTTAGCAGCTGGCCCATAAATGTGGTTTAGAAACGGCATAATTAAATCAAACCATTCAAATAATACTACTAATGAAATAGATATTTATACTGTGCTTGTCCAACACAGTCTGCCGTGGTCAGTTTCTAGGGTAAAGAAAGATATAATCAAGTATGTATATTTTTCAAAGTGTACATGTTAATTTGAAAGCTGAGCAAGTTACAGAAGTGTTTCAGGATCAATGACTAAAAAAAGAGGACCAAAGAACGTGGTCCTTGACAAAGCTGAGTTGGGAATAATTAATCATTTTAAAGTAAATGTTTCTCTACCCCAGTCTTTGCCAAGAGCCCTGACAGAATGCAGACTCCCCGAAGATTCAAACCCACTGATGACAACAATGTTTGTAACACAGTATGCAATATTATAAAAGATCCTTTCAGTGCTTGAGGTCTTGAAAAGATGCCTGAATCTAGGATTCCTGATAAAGCTGACAACTTCTATGCGCACTGTCTGGATAGCTACGTTTAAAAGCTACACAGACAATTTTAATATATGAGGTTTCACGCACCAGTTCCACCCTTCATGCTGCATTGGAAGGCTCGCTTGGGCCAACTGGGGCCACTCCTGAAAGTCTTCTTGCCTATGATGACATGGCTTCCTTTCCAGAACCTCTAATGTATTCTCATACAGTTTGACTTTTAGGAGAAGCCAAAAATTATTGGAGGCTCAGATAATTTTTGAACCACACCTTACTTTTTTAATCAGCAGAACTTGATGGAAGTGAGTGCTGTGAACTACTTCATGCTCATATGGCCTCATTCATAATGTGGCTGTCACATAAAATTATCCGCCCACACGTTAGCAGGAAGACTCCTTGCCTGCTCCTCCATCCATCAGGAGACAGCCACTCTGAATATAAACGCCTTGGCTGCTATGTAGGCCACTACCTATTTTGATCAAGAAAGTGGGTATCAAAGCCTTTCAAGTACTGAATCTATAAAAAGCCATTTTTTTCCTTGAAATGTTATGATTAAGCTTTGTGCCATGCATTCTTGCTGAGGTCAAACATTTAGGTAATAGAATTTCTAAAAATAGAGCATCAACAGAAAGAAATGTATGCATTAAATAATTACAGAGAGTCCAAAGCACAGATCTTTCTTCTGCAGAATCAGGCTCCCATTTTTCCCAATTGCCCAGAACACAAACCAGACTAACAAACACCATGTAATTATTTTCCTTTATATATATGTATCTTACTTTTGTAGGGAGCCAGCCAGAAATAACTTTGGCTTAATAGAGTTTGAGAAAAAGAGCAGCTCATTTGGTCCAGACACCTATCAGTAATAATACCTAGATACATTCTTTAACTTGGAATGTTATATAGAACCCAAAAGAATTAGTAGAAAATGGCTGAACTGAAACTAGACTAAGGAAGTTATCATAGCTTACTCTACAATCAAGTTTAGTAGAGTCCTATAAAAATTAAGCTGATGAATGGCATCAGGGGAAGTTGCAATGTAATGTTGAATGCAAAGCCTACATCATCAAGAAATTGGTAAAAGCTTCAGGGTTATGAGCCCTAAATGATTTCTGGTAAGACTGGTTTCAATGTCTCCAATTTCTGTTCTTTATCAGCAGAGTTTTAATATTCTTCTGTCTGTTCCATCCCATTCTTGTACCATTACAGTTTAGGTTGAGTTGTGGCTTTTTAAAATAGAAACCTTTTTAATTTTTTGAGAGGCACCTTTGGTTCTCTATGTTGCTTTGATTTCTCTTCAGATATAGAATTGATTTTTAAAAATTTAGGGCAGGCCACAGTGGCTCAGCAGGCACAGTTCTTGCCTGCCATGCAGGAGACCTGGGTTTGATTCCCAGTGCCTACCCATGCAAATAAATAAATAATAAATAAATAAATAAATACAATTTAGTTACACTTTTCTTTTTCCCTAAAAAGCACCCTGCCAAATTCTTACCAATACATACTTAGTATAGTAAAATGGTAACACTATTTCTGATACCCTGGGTGGGTTCATGAATTTCATTTTGGTCATGTTTGTTTTCACTGTGTCCTTGCTCCACTTTGAGTCAAACTTAAATTCAATTTTAAGAAATTTGTTGAGAAAATGTTGCACATCTTGTCCTATTTTCAGGAATATGGAGGTTGGGTTATTCAGACCAATCCTCCCATTGAAACTATCAATAGATTAAATATTTTATAAATATCTTTCAGAGAGCATCAATGAGCTGACAAGGTATTTAGGTGTTACTAAGCTAAAACCTAACGAAGACCTGGAATCCAAGAGGTTAGTCCAAGAGCTCTTCCCTGAAGGCAATTATTGATCAAGGTCACTTTGGACTTCAGTTTTGATGGCTTAAACATGTGGAGAATTGGGATTAGAGCCCAGGGACTGCCATACACCCAAGGTAAGGAATCTAGTGGAGTACTCTTCCTATATTGTTAGGACTACAGAAGTCTGCATCCTCAGAATAATGGTGAGTTGGTAGCAAACGTGTCACCTTCTCCCCTCTCCTGGGCATCTGGGAAAGTTGCGTTGGAGGAGAACAGAATGGGACCGAGCCCTAACAAAATGTAATCAAAAGCCAAATTTGAATAACATACTGTAGCCCAAATTAGTATTACTTGGTAGTTGTGAAAAAAATAACAACAACAACAAAACAGGAGGTGAATCAATTTCATAGCGGTCCCAATGTGGTAGTGCCTCTAGGCGCCTACAAAAAAATTCAAAACTTTCATGTAATTATCCTTTATTTTAATCTTCAAAGTATCCACATGCATAATTTTTCCAGATCATGGACAATATGCACTTAAAGCTAATCAGGCACATGATGATTCAGGACACTATATGCTGGAAACAGCAGAGAGAACAGAGAACAGAAACATACCCGTGAACATTTTAGGTATTGAACTTTTCAGACACGGATTAAAAATATATACTTACTGTGTTTGAAATTAAAATTATAAACTTAAAAATGTGTGCAAGTGAAGAGATGTTTAAAAATGGCCAAAAGGTTTGAAAAGGCAGCAAAGGTAACTTCCAGAAATAAAAAATGCAATTTCCAAAATTATAACCTCAATGGATAAATTTTACAGAAGATTAGACATAGCTGAAAACAAGATGAAGAACTGAAAAATTAGGCAGAAAAAATGATCCGGAATTCAGCATAGATAAATTGGATGGAAAATATGTAAGACAGGTTAAGTGACAAGGGAGATTGTGTGAAAAGTTCTAAAAGATATTTAATTGGTGTTCCAGAGGGAGAAGGTGGAGAGACCAGGGAAGATACCACATGTGAAAAGATAATGAATAAATGCTTATCCAACTGTCCAAACTGATGAAAGAAACAGATTTAAGGTTCTCAGTGAACCTCACAGAGGATTAGAAATAACAGTGAAGACAGCCCGAAGTGTGCTAAAACTTAACTTCAGACTATCAAATGCACAGTGAACAAAAAAATCAATCAATGGAAAAAAAATTACTTTCAAAGCATAGTTTGTGGATTAATATTAACTTCCTAACATAATGTATATGTCAGAAAATGGTGGAATGATACATTCAAAGTAATAAAATAAAAAATGCCAACCCAGTGAAAAATCGCTCTTAGCAATGTGGGCAATATAAAGACTTTATTTTTTAAGACAAACAAAAACTGAGAGAGAAGAAAATGCCTGGCGCTTTGTAGGTACTTAGTATTTGTTAATGAGTAAATCATGATCTTTGAAGCCTCAGTTTAACAGCTTCTGTTTTAATAATTCTTGGAGGCAGAATCTGATGCAAATCTAGTTTGATTTGCCTCTTACTAAGACTCAACACAAATCAACCATATCATGGACCAAATACCTGTGAGTTTGAAGATGGGCAAGTATACACACTTATCCCATATTTGAATTGACTGTGGGCCAGAAAATAATCATATGGTTATCGTACCCCAAGATCCTAAGATTTTTTTACAGTACTGTACCAGCTCCTAGAATGCAGAAAGCATACTTACATTTGCTTCCTTTGTGAGATGGGCAATATTTAGCCTTATTGGTTATCATTACCACTCCACCCCCACATTATCAATACCAATCAAATATTTGAAATTACTCCTATAAAATCACAAAGGGTAAATAATACATTTGATTTGTTGCATAAAGAACAATAGCCTTTGACTGTATATTATATACAGAAGCATATGTTTGGCATTGCTATTCATATAGAAACATGCCTAATATTACTGTGATTTAGCCTATATATTTAATTAGGACATTAGTCATGTGTGTGTGTGTATGTGTGTGTGTGTGTGTAGTGTTCTTTGTGTTCCAGGATAGAGGGAAAGAAGACATCTTAGAATAGGTAGGTTTTTAAATTCTTGGAGTAGGTGAATTTCCAATATATGTGCATTACAATGGGAAAACTGCCAGTTATATGGGGAATTGCGTTAGACGTAGTAACTTCCTATTTGTTAACTCATTTCATCTTTACCAAAACTTTAAAGGCTGTCAAAGAGATTATTGGAAGTTCTAGTTTTTTTAGATAGGTAAATAGCTATTCAGAGAGATTGTATTACTTGCCCAAGGTCATACTGCCCCAAGTACTCAGAATGATAAACCTGGGCAGACCTGATTCCAAGAGCCTTGAGGAAAGAACAGTCGGGGAGTAAGATCAGGAGAGCCCATTCGATGTGAGGTTCCTTCTATGTGCTATATCTGTGTAGATACAGAAAATACAGAGATATAAAGATGGGTCCTATTTTCAAGATGCTCAGAGCTGTGTGGATATCTTTGAGGCCAGCCAGCAGTGGGAGATCCCAGTAAAGCTCTGGGAGCCATTAGAACAGGAAGTGAAAATAAGGCCATAGGCAAGTTTAAAAGGCAAATATTTCAGAGCAGTAGGGATCAGAATTGAGGGCAGAAGTCCAAAACTATGGATCTTAACAATATTGTGGAGTATCTCTTTTATCATAGCAGAATTCTTAATAGAAACCCCACAATAAAAGCACCTGCTCTAGACAATTTTTAAAAGCTGGCAAATGTCTGATATTAAGGCATTTAGGTCTTTACTGAATTTTTATCATTTGGCTTCAAATCCAGGACCCATTTGTCCATTCCAAGTGACTGATGTAATGGCCACTAATTTCAAGGCACAATGGAAAAATAAAAATTTTCTCGATAAAGTAATAAAATGTAAACTTTATTCTGGAGGAAACTCACACACACACAAAATGAATGAGGTCTTCAGAATGAACTTTAATTCATTTGCCCTATCCATTGCTCCTTTTCTCTTTATAAAACATATTCTGCATAAGAATTCAAATTGCTCCAGCAATCAGACTCTTTGCTCACTGAGGACCTTGTCCTCCCAGGGGAATATTAGGAGATGGGAAGGTATTCCAGAATCTAAATTTTCCTAGCTAAGTGCTAACTAGATCAGTGTTTTGAATAAGCTCCAGTAGATGGAGCGAGAGAGTAGGATGCAACATCCTTTGCATGGTGCATTTTGAAATAAAGCAGCTGTATTTTCAACAGCTCCGAGTCTGTGTGATTTCTGGCAAGAAATTTAGCAAAGGAGGAGAGCAGACAGTTTTATAGCCTCTGTCACTCTTCTTGGCAGAGCCAGAAGACCCTCTGGTCTATTGGACTTGAGGATTCCTTTACTCTAGAAATAGTTGATGGCAGCCAAGTGATCGCTTGTTCCAAGACCCTTGAAGAGGACTCTTCTGCGTCACTCAGATAGTCCTGTGGACTAGAGGCCCTTTCCAGGTCTGTGACTGATGGTAGGCAGCTACGCTATAATTTGTAAGCTCTTCTACTTTTGCCAGAGGAAGCTACTAGAGCATTTTGATTTTTTAAATGCTCCCCAAACAAACAAAGAATATGTCTCACATCTTGACAGCAAAACTTTTTTTTTAATTCAGAAATTTAAGGGCAACATTTATAAAGAGCTCATCTCAGAATTTCTCTTTTTTCAACCTTCCAGTTGTCGGCAATGAGATAGAACAACATAACAGAGAATTGTGTGATCACAATTCAAGACCATGTTCTTGAGAGCACAGTATAAATTCAGGCTGGTTGCATATACGATGATGGAATTCCAATGCCCTGGAAGGTAGACCCCTTGGCATCCAGCCAAATTACGATGGACGGACGACTCAGGCTTCTCACTGAATTTCTGGCTACCACTTTCTCCAGGAGCCAAAAAACAAGAAACTATAAAAGATATTCGTTTTTCTACTTAAGGTATTACTTCTTTCATGACAGATATAGGAGAATCTTATCTGATTTTATGGAGTTTCAAAAAACATTTCTCTACCATCATATTAAGTTAAACACGTTTCACTATCTGCCAAGTTCTACTTCTTATTTAAAGCGGCTTCTTGCTCTGCCTTCCTCTTACATAAGCTCCCTTCTTATAGAGTGAACTTTTGATTTAGTAACATAAGGATTTTTGGTTTCTGCCCATAGCTAATAGGTAAAGTTGTCACTCAAAGTCAATCAGTCAGCATATAATATGAGGGAAATAAGCCTATGAATGGAAAAATTAATACATGCTTAGTGCCCATTCTATTCCTATCATGAAGGGATACAAAGATGAAAAGAACAAAGTTATTTCCCTCTAAAGGCCTGTGATCTATAATGGGACAAACCCATGTAAACAAATTACAGCCATATAAACAACGCTGCGTTGGAGATATAAATAAGACAGCGTGGGAACACAGAGAAGGGGCCACTTAACTTTGTTGAGATTATCAGGAAAAGTACTTCATAGGAGATGATATTTGAGCTGAGTCTTAAAGGGCATCCCGGAATTCTTCAGGTGGACAATGGAATGAACAACATTGAGGTCATGAAAATGATAATTCCAAAAGTTTAAAAATATCTGATTTGTGAATGGCAAGTGATATGAATGCCTGTCTACTGGATGAATGTGGCAGAAAGAGAGAGGTTAGATGTAAAAATGAAGGTAAAACTGTGAAAGGCTTTTCTATAATGCTTGGAAATCTAGCCTTATAATTAATTCAGCATTGTGCTGTATTATCTGCGGTAATTTGGTATCCCTGGCCCCATGTGTTCATTTAGAAGTTGAAATGAGACTAGTAAACCTGAGGCAGTGAATTTTGAAATTCAGATTAAAATAGCCACCAGTGGACACTATATTGGATGGCACAGTTTGGATGGGGGAAGTATTGTTATATTACCAGTAGTAGAATTGAATAATTTGATTTAGAATGTTAATGTAGAAATCACACAAGTGGCAGTGATTACAGTGGAGTAAATGGTGCACTTAAATAAAAGATTTTTAATATCTTCACATATTAACTTGTAACTGTGTTGCGTTGGATAAGTAAAGCAGCTTCAATTGGCCAAGAACTGGATAAGAATGATTTTCTAGTCTACTCAACATGAGAAAATATCGAATAAATAATCAAATATATTTAGTTTAAGTCGCCAATTCATTCTTAGGAAGTTAAGCATGCAGGTTTGAAACAGAAAACAATATTATTAGAGAGACATTATTCCCAACAAATTAAGAAACTCCTGTAAAATAGAAGCTTGTTTTCAATAAGTTTGTATAGATTGTTCCAAACTATTCTAGTACCAATGGCTAATTGAATTAACAGGAAATCTTTGAGAAGTAAGTGTGTAGCATCCCATTTCTACTCCTAAAAATACCCTGCTCATCTTAAATGTCACCTCTTTCAGGAGATTTTATTTATCACTTTCTTTCTTTCTTCTGTGAATCTCTAGGGTAGGGGAGACCAATAGTTTTTTTACAAACATCACTAATCATCATTGCATTCTTTTCCCCAGGGGGTCTGTGGTCTCAGAATCCTTCTTAACTCAGCACCCCAAGCAGCTACTACAATTTCTACTACAATTTCAGGAGTTAACGTTAGATATGAAAATTGATTGTTATATCATAGTTATAAAAGTTAGATTATACTATAGTTAATGTATACGTCTGCCTTCTTTTTCCTGCTGAACGGTAAGCTCCTTGAAAGCAGTACAAAAATCACTTCTATTTTTGTATTTCTCACAGTCAATAGTACAATCATTTGCAAGTACTTAGCATTAAATTTAATACAGTTGTCTAGTATTTGCTCACAATAATCTTTTTTTCATGCATGAAAATTCTGATCAAGAACCTATCCCCATACTTTTAAGTGATAGAAACTATAATGAGTTCCACATCAAACCCAAACTCCCAGTTACCTAAAACGCAGTAAAAATGTTTATAAATAAATATTTTTAAGTACTTGAAGCCTCTTTCAGATAACCAAATATAATTAATGTGCTTGTTAAAAAATTATAGTTCATTTGCAATAGCGTGACTTTTCTTAGAGACAGCAACGCCTAAGATGAATGCCCCTTGGTTGACATTTGGCCTGCCTCTCAAAATGTCCATGCAATTTTGAAATTCTACCAATTGAATTTGGAACACCGTTTTGTGAAAAAATGTCATATTGAGAAAGGACCGAATGATATAGGTGATCCTGGGAGAAGGTATGGCTTTATTTTACAAAGATAGCTGATAACATTGGTGACTATGGACTGTGGTAAGATACAACAGTGAACAAAAGTGCAGAAATGAAGAAGGACTAAACAGAGGTTAAGGATCTTCAGTGCTCTAAGCCCTGTGTAGTATGACAAAAGCTAGTGGCGCCCATATATTTTCTGCAGATGTTTATATATCTGATGATTCCAAAGAAGTTTCTATAAAATTTATTTCCCATGAAATAAAATCTGACTGCAAAAATGAGGATAGTACACAATCACTGAGGATGAGAATATTTGTATTTTATGAGTCCCTGAAGCTGCTTATGCTTTAGTTTTTAGTTCATTCAGATTCTGCTTAGACAGGGATCCTTAGGACTGGGCATCTAGAGACTTGGAGATATACCCAAGGCTCTTCTTTATGTCTCTTTTCCCCAGGGCCATAAGTGGTCCTTCTCTTCTCTTCTACAGAGACCCTCATTGGCGTTCCTCAGTTGCTGACCTCTGGCCCCTCACTGTTCTAGGCAACCCTTTATTCTAGCAGCATTGGCACCCAGAGTTCCACTTAATTCTAATGCTACATGCTTCAAAGCATCAGGTTAAGTCTTCCTGCTCTGTATCAGAACCAAAGCAGCTATGGATGTGTATTGATATGAAAAGAAATGTAAAAGAAAGTTGCCGACAGAGAGAAAATTAAGTAGCAAATGAACATGACAGTAAACAGCAAAAGTTAGTCACGATTACCTTAAACTGCTGAAGAAATTCTTCTTTCCTCCTTACTTTACAATGTAACCCCATATCCTATGGAGAAATAGAAGAATATTAATATCTCAAAGGCACTGGGAATATTTCATAGCTACATGGCTATAATGAATATAAAAATTTCATACCAGGGTATAATGGCAAAAATGTATTTATCAACTCAATCCTTTTGTTAAACATTTGTATTCTGAAATATAACATACATGCTGAAAAGTGATAAATTTCAAAATACAGTTTAACAAGTAGTTACAGAGAAATTTGCATGATATGAGTTACGGCTCCACAATGTCATCTATTTCCTTCTAGCTGTTCCAAATACACTAGAGACTAACAAGAAATATCAATATGGTGATTGAGTAGATACAATAATTTTTAAAAATATTTCTTTTCTGTTACAAGTCCTCCCTCTCACTTGGTTCTTCTCCCAATCTTCAGGGGTGTTTAAGGAATGACTGTTCTAACTTACTCATGTCAAAAAGAAGTGTCAACGTTATGGGGTAGGGGAATTCAATCAGTTGATATTCATGGAAACTGGTGCCTCTGGATTTCAGGGCTTATCTGGCATAAGAACAATCTGGAGGCCTTAAGATTCTGAAAAATAAACTTGGTGAGTGAAACTTTTCTAGTACCTCTGATAGAGCCCTGGGTATTCTTTAGGGTTTTCAGAAATACTGTTGGTTGAGGCCTGGCATACTGTGGCAATTTGCAATATCTAGCTGAAGCTTGCATTAGAGTAACCTCCTGAAAATCCTCTTGACTCTATTCAAAATATCTTAGCTACTGTTACCTGATTTTGTTACATTTCTTTCCCCCTCTTTAGTCAGGAAGACATTGTCAAGCCCATGATGCCAGGGTCAGGCTCATCCCCAAGAGTCATATCCCATGTTGCCAGTGAGATACACCCTTGGAAGTCATGTCTCATGTATGAGGGTACTACTAAGTTTATTTACAGAGTTGGGCTTAGAGAGAGGCTGCATCTGAGCAACAAATAGTTTCTCTAGAAGTGATGCTCAGGCATAATTATCAGTAGGCTTAGCTTCCGCATTACAGAAATGTTTCATAAGAGCAAGACTCAAGATTGAGTCCCTGATGTTTGCGAGAGTATTAGGGATTTCCCTGGGGGGCGGATTTAATAGTTCCATATTTTTTCTTCAGTCCCTTGGGACTAATACTTTTAACTTTCTACCCAACATACCCTGCAATGTATCAGGGTATTACATTATGCCATACAGAATTATAAGATCCCATTCTCAATTGTAGGCTCCATGTGTTTAGGTTATTTAAACAAACTGACTAGAAAGGTTAAGTTAGACTGTGTGCTACAGAAAATTTATATTTTGGACAAAATAAACATTTATTCCTTTGGTTGCATGCAATAGATGGATTCTAAAATACAGACAATATCAGCATTTCCCCTATATTCTGATTGATTTTAGTTCCCACCAGATCAGCGTTGTTCTTACCTCTGAACGAAGTCTGATCTCTTTTTCAGCTTCTTTGCAGTTGCTGTATAGAATAATGCTGCTGACTTTCAGAGCTGTAGAATTCAACATTCTGAGTCTTAGGTGTCACACAGGTACTCAAAGTTCTGGGGAAATACCAGGTTATACACATGGTGCATGGCCTCTCAGAATTTAGGAATAAGACTTAAAGCTCAGGAATAAATGTGACTGCTGTAAAATCTTACAATCTAGGTCCTAATTTTCTTATAGGTATTTTATAAATTAGACCATACAATACTTGTCTTTTTGTTTCTGATTCATTTTGCTACACATAATGTCCTCAAGATGCATTCAGATCGTTGTATGGCTCATGACTTTGTTCCTTTCTGTAGCTGCACAATATTCCATCATATCATCTTTAAGACCTCATAATAGGAGGTAGCTTCATAGATATACACCCAAAGCACAAGCAATGAAAAAATATGTATATAAATGAAAACTCCTAAAAAAATCAAATGTTTCTGTGCCCCAAAGGACTTTGTCAAAAAGGTAAAGAGGCAGCCAACTCAATGGGAGAAAATATTTGGAAACCATGTATCTGATAAAGATTTGATATCTCATATATATAAAGAAATCCTACAACTCAACGAAAAAGAACAAACCAACCATTTATAAAATGGGCAAAAGACATAAATAGACATTTTTCCAAAGAAGAAATACAAATGGCTAAAAAGCACATGAAAAGATGTTCATCTTCATTAGTTATTAGGGAAATGCAAATCAAAACCATAATGTGATATCATCTCATATCTTTATAAGAATGGCTGCCATTAAACAAACAGGGAACAACAAATGTTGGAGAGGATGTAGAGAAATTGGGACACTTATCCACTGCCAGTGGGGATGTATATGGTACTGCCACTGTGGAAGACAGTTTGGGGTTCTTCAGAAAACTAAATATTGAGTTACCCTATGGCACAACAATTCTGCTACTCAGTATATCCCGAAGATCTGAAAGCATTGACAGGAACAGACATATGCATACCAATGTTTATAGTGGCATTATTCACAATTGTCAAAAGATGGAAACAATCCAAGTGTCCATTAACAGATGAGTGGATGAACAAAATGTAGTATATACATAAAATGGAAGATAATACACCAGGTAAGGTGAAATGATGTCCTGAGCAAAAGGCAACATGGATGTATATTGAAGACATAATGCTGAGTGAAATAAGTCAGATACAAAAGGATACTGTATGACTTCTCTAATATGAACCCCCTAGAAAATGTAAACTCAGACCCTTAAAATGTAGAATATGAAGAACCTAGAGATAGATACTAGAGAAAGGGGAGTGGCCACCTAGTAGGTACAGACATGTTAACAAGGTTGAACTTAAGTGCATGGGAACGGACAGAGATGTTGGCAGTGCGTCAGTGGGCTTATAAGTGATAGTGCTGTAGCGAAGGTGAATATGATTGAAAGGGGTTGTTTAAAGTCATGTATCTTTCACTGATTAGCACTACAAATGTAAGTTCTTGCATGAACTGCTTCAAAGGTATGATGCTTGACAAAGAGTTACTTATAAAGTGTTATATGGGAAAAACTACCTATTGTATGCTATGGACTATATTTAACTGGAATACATCACAAGTAGAACAATAATACTATAGGTAAATAATTGTGGGGGGTAATAAGAGTCATAGGTGTCTTAGGTTTTCTCTTGTGCATATCTGTTTTTTCTCTTTGGAGCAATGAAAATTGTCTAATATCGAGAGTGATGGTGATTGTACGACTAAGTGAGGATACTGTGAGATGTTGATTATTTATTTGGATAGAATATATACCATGTGAATATACCTTAAAAATGCTGAAGATTCAAAATAAATAAATTAATAGGAATAATCAAGTGCTCAAGAAAATGTGGAGAGAGAGGTATCCATATTCAGTGTTAGTAGGGTACTAGAATGATGCAGCCCCTCTGGAGAGTAATGTAGCGGATTCACAGGAGGCTAAACATAGGGTTGTCATACAATTAGACAGTCCCTTTCCTGGGAATATACTCAGAAGAACTGAAAGCAGGGTCTCAAATAGGCATTTGCACACTGATGTTTATGGCGGCATTATTCCTGACAGCCAATGGATGCAGGTGGCTGATAGGTACATCAACTAAGAAGCAGGGGGGTGAAACGTGATGTAAACAAACTTAATCCTTTTTAGTTGATTCATTGTTAAAAGTAAGATGGGATATTGTTTAAAGGAAAATATCATTGAACAAGTAACTCCTAACCCAGCAGTTATACTCTTGGTATTCCTCAAGTTTTAATGTTGAGAGAAGTGTTTTTATTCGGAAGACTACAGATCTGTTCCAAAAAGTACTAAAAAGAAACTAGCATTTGAGGTAGTAAATGTTTGTTAAAGATATGTTTTAAATCATTAAGAGTGCACTTTATTTTCAGGCTCTAGTATCCTGGGTTTTTCTGTTTTAGGAAAAAAAGGCATAGGATTTAGGGAAAAATAAGTAATTTGGGAAAAATATAATTAAAAGTTGTATGCACATTGAATGGTTTGAAATTGATTACAAACTTTCTCCCCCTCTCTAAATTAAACATAAGGGACTAGAAAGCTTTTAACTGATTGTACTGCCTACACTCATTCTGTAGTTATTTTATTTTGGTTAATTTTTAGTAATGCTGAAATTTGGAGAGAAGAATGTATTAAATAATTTGGCTTTATAAATTATGATGTTGGTTTGTCTTTCAAAGAAAGTTCAAATTTGAAGATTATATTTGGTCTAATTAAAAGGAAAAATGCAAACCTTTCAATTCTGGCTGATGTTTGTATTTCCCTTTTTTATCCCAATAAATCTTCAATTTGGTCACATTCAAAATAGGCAATCAACAAGTTCTAAACCCGATACTACGGGAAAACAGGTACTTTAACACTTAGATGGTAGTATAAACTGATACAACTGGAATTAAATACAATTTTATCCATCAAATCACAACTGCAAATACATATCTTTTATCCTAGCAATTTAATTCCAAGGAATTTATCTTACAGATCTACCTTTATATATATATATATATAAAATTATATAGGTATAAAAATAGGATGCATGGGTGTTTCAGAGGTAGAATGCTTGCCTTTCATGGGGAGACCTGGGTTCGATTCCTGGACCATGCCCCCCCTCCAAAAAAAGAAGTTATTGCAACATTGAGAAACATCATCAGTGGAGACAGTTCACTTGATTTATTATAAATCCATACAATACAGTGCCATGAAATATTAAAGAGAATAATTAAGATTTATATGTACCATAATAGGGGGTGTGATATAGTGCAATGGTAGAATTCTTGCCTGCCATGTGGGAGACCTGGATGTGATTCCCAGCCCATGCACTTCCCCCCACAAACAAACAAACAAACAAAATTCAATAAATGGTGCTGAAATAACAGGATACTCATGTGGAAAAAGAATGAAATGTGACCCCTGCCATATAGGATACAAAAAAAAAGAGAGATTTCTATGTACTGTAATTGAACAGTGTATGCATGTTAAATAGAAAAAAAACTCGACATATATGAGGATCCATGTGCTGGTTTGAAATGACGTATGTACCCTAGAAAAGCCATGTTTTAATCCTAATCCCATTTTGTAAAGGCAGTCATTTCTTCTAATCCCTATTCAGTACTGTATGCTTGAAACTGTAATTAGATCATCTCCTGGAGATGTGATTTAATCAAGAGTGGATATTAAACTGGATTAGGTAGAGTCATGTCTCCACCTATTTAGATGGGTCTTGATTAGTTTCTGAAGTCCTATAGAAGAGGAAACATTTTGGAGAAAGAGAGATTCAGAGATAGCAGAGAATGCTACAGCCCCATGAAGCAGAGAGTCCATCAGCCAGCAACCTTTGGAGATGAAGAAGGAAAATGCCTCTCGGGGAGCTTCATGAAACAGGAAGCCAGAAGAGAAAGTTAGCAGATGATGCCATGTTTGCCACATGCCCTTCCAGATGAGAGAGTAACCCTGACCATGTTTGCCATGTGCCTTCTCACTTGAGAGAGAAACCCTGAACTTCATCAACCTTCTTGAACCAAGGTATCTTTCCCTGGATGCCTTAGGTTGGACATTTCTATAGATTTGTTTTAATTGGGACATTTTCTCGGCCTTAGAACTGTAAACTAGCAACTTATTAAATTCTGTTTTTAAAAGCCATTCAGTTTTTGGCTTATTCCATTTCAGCAGCTAGCAAACTAGAACAATCTATATCATGCTAATGCTTGTATATTAAGGAAGAATCTACATATACATGCTTACATGTATGTAGGAAGTCTGTGGAAGGATACTAAGGGACTAGTAACAGTTATTGCCCTTGGAGAGAAAAGCTGAGCAGCAGTGGAAAATAAAATCACTTTTATTATATATACTTCAAGTTGTTTGAGATCTCTTCCCTGTACATGAATTAGATATTCACAGAAATAAATATATCAACTCTAAAATTAAAATAAAAACTATGATAGAAATTATCTTGCTTACTTTTCTCTCTTATTTACCTTAATCTTAAAAAAAAACTTTTGTATTTTAGGGGTAGATAGTAGAATAAACATTTAATATTATCAACAACATAGAGTAATATTTGCAATATAAGAATATATATATTTTTCTTCATTATATAGTTCTAGGCCAAGCTGCTGCTTCTCAAATGAGCAGAAATGTCAGGGTAAGCCCATTTCCTTTAATAATGTTGGGAACCAGAGGAGACTGCCTTCTAATTATGTGGTCATAGCTGCTAGGTTTTAGTGTAAAGAGGTTTCAGTGCACGGGGCAATGTGTCATGATGGATCATGGTGTTTCTATATGGGAGAAGCACAACATAATTTCACAATGGGTATGTGGTCATTGTGTTTCCTAAATACTTCTGTAACTTTGAAATTTTATTTCAAGATAAATAAACAATATGAACTGGAAAACTTTGTCTATATAACTATGGAATTTCTTCAAATTACACTCTATATTGAAGGAACTGTTACCAGATAAATGAGGTTTTACTGAACTTAGTTATTGTGAGTGTTCTCACTGCAAAACATTCAGCAAAGACTATAGTTTTTAAAAAACTTAGCAAATAAAACATATGTTGTGAAGATATTTAAGACAGATTTCCAGAGGATTGAAAATTCTACTTATTTAATTATGTTTTTTTAGCTATTGGTGTTGTTTTCTGAATAATAATTTGATTTACTTTACATTTCTTATCAGAGTATATTGGGTTTAAGATACCAGTTTTTCAAACAATTGGAAGTGAGAGGTAGGAACCATTTTTCCATTGTCTAATTCTAACAATTTATAATCAGCACATAATCATGAGATGATAATTTTTAAAAATGTTGACTCCCTTTCACATGCTTAGATTGACAGCTAAATTCAATTTCTTCAGGGAAATGGGTGCAAGAATTTGTGAATTAATAGTATAAAGATTTCCTTAATTGTAATTGAGAAATATGATACACGAATTAAACTTTTGTTGAGCACCATTATAAGAGTAAATATCTTAAGTGTATTTAGCAGTTCATTATAGACAACTGAGGTTTCTGATTCAATTTTCTCTGTGACTTCTTTTAAATACTTTCATAAGATTTTAGCTAAAGTAAGCTGGTAAATAATTTGACAATCGCTTAATATTCATTCATGCTCTGTGCAGTAAGTTATTTATGTACCTCTTCAACAGCTTGGGTTTTGGAATGTCATATGTTTTTATATACAAAGTAAGGGATGGATTATATACAAGATAAGGAATGGATTTATACAAACTAAGGGATAGCAATATTTTGTGAAAGGCTTTGTTTTCTCTCATGGAGGCCATTCAAATTCCTTAAATGTTCCCTTTAAGAGAAAAAAGGAAAAAGGAACTTTGAAGCCTATATGGGTGTGTCCCTGTTTTCTGTTCTAGCAACAGATAGTAAGAACAGATGGTCTCACACATTCTGCTACCATCCTTATCAACAGCCGAAGGGACAGTCATACTGCTCCACAGTGATTTGTGCTCGATCTGCTACCAGTGTCAGCAGCTGGCAACTTTTAAATGACCCTTTCTCTCAATAATAATAATAATAATAATAATAATAATAATAATAATAATAATAATAATAATAATAATAATAATGAAATTAAAATTCTACCTTCAAAACACCCTTATGTACACTTGTAAGAAATTGATGCAATTGGTTACAATTCAATTGTGCAGTTATGTGAGTTCAATTTGTCTTTATTCTTTAATAATTGACACTTGAACTTTTACATCCACAAATAAACTTCTGGATAACCTAGTTATTTCTGATTTACAAATTCAAGTTTCCTCCAGAGGACATCTGCCATAAGTGTCATTGATGTTCTTCCCTCTTCCATGGTATGGTGATTTGGAGGCAGTATGTACCCCATACATTCCTTTGCATGCAGGGCTAGAGTCCTTTATAAGAGGATAAATGACACACAAACACACAAATGAAATGGAGAGAAATACCCAGAGAGATTTAGAGAAAAAGCCACAGATGGAGAAGCCGAAAGCTGAAGCAATGAACTCTGGGAAAGAAGGACCAGCAGATGTCTCTGTGTGTTTTGCTATCTGACAGAAGAACCCAAGCTCACCAGTAACCAGTTTTCAGAGAAGGTATCATCCTGTTGATGCCTTAATTGGGATATTTTCACAGCCTTAGAACTCTAAATTTGTAAGCTAATAAATTCCCATTGTTAAAAGCCAGTTTGCCTTAACAAACCAAAACGTGTGGCATTCCTTGTCCTACTTCATCTTTGGGCTCTGTAGACTGGCATCTACAGCTGACATTCCTAGTCCCTTGTGTTATCTGCTCATGTCATCTATTCTCCTTGCTCCAGCCCCTGTCCAAAGTTCATTCAACATAAAGACCCTCTGAGTGGCTTTTGGCCCCCTTGGGAGTTGTGGGCTCTATCTGCTATCCCTGTCACTCTGGGTTGTGCTAGACTTTGCAAAACTTCCCCTTAGACTAACACAGTGTGAACTACACAATGGGAGTAGAGATAAAGAGAAGTAAGAATCAGGATATGTTTTGGAGTTAGAGTAAAAAAGAACTTTCCATGCTTCTTACCTATGATAAGATGATAGTTGGATAAATGACAGTCAATAACTCATTGTAATTCTCTCATTTGGCTGAGCACATTTAATTTAGCTTCGATACTAGTCAGATATGAAACTGGAAAGAAATATATGATAAATACATTCAATGTATGATAAATAGAAAATAGTACCACATACTCTACTATTCTTTATTGCTTAGTACCATTTTGATGAGATCCAACATTTAAGAAAATATCTCTAAAGTAATTGTCACACTAAAATACATTTTATTATTATCATTAATATTAATAAAATTTTGATATATTAATAAAAATATCATTAATATTTTGTGTCCAGGCCATTAGAATTGATTTTCCTTCTATTCCTAATCCAAGAAAGGTTTATTTTTGCTGATCTTCTTGGCATGGTGTAAAATCTATCTGTTGAGTTTGGCATTCCCTATGACTAAGTGGTGAATTATGCTGTCTGGAAAGTTATCGTGAGTTCCTGTGGTTTTGGTTAAGCAAATTTTTATGTATTTTTACAAATTTTGTATATATACTAGGAGGCCTTTTGGCACTGCCTACATTTTGAAATTCAATAGAACAAATGTTAGTCATTAATGGTCTCCAAAAATAGATTCAGCATTTTAAATACATTGATATGTATATGAAGAAATTCCTGAATTTTGGTACAGATACTAATTTGGCAAAGATTTTACTAATATTACATGAAAGGAGCTTACTTTGCAACTCATTTTATTAAATGTCCTTTAGGCCACAATAAATATATTTTTAATCCAAGCTCTGGAGCTTAGAGGAAGTGCATTTAATATTCTTGATATTTGTTTTGCATATCTAGTGGCTCGATAAGATCAATGCTAATTGATTTAACCTATCCCTGGGAAAACTCTCAAGGTTATAGTCAACTTGAATGTAACAACAGTACAATGAAATATAACAAGGTTTGTTTGAAAATGAAGAAAAATTCACTTTCTAATAAAGCATTGCTCTTTCAAGCCCATAAAAGGTGTATTTGCTAGTCTTTTTTCCTTTCCATTTGACATTCTTAAATAATCCACTTGGAAAATAAAAGCCAAATGGAATATTCTACCAAAAATTCAATTTATGGTGAAATGAGACCCTGTAACTCTCACAAGCATAATTAGCCATTTGTGCTGGTCTGAAATGTTGTGTACCCCAGGAAAGCCATGTCCTTTAATCCTGATTCAATATTGTAGAGTGGAAACCTTTGTTTAGATTGTTTCCATAAAGATTGACCTGTTCAATTGTGGGTGTGACTTTTGATTAGATGACTCTATGGAGATGTGGCACACCCAATTGTGGGTTTGGCCTTTTGATTAGATGGAGATGTGACTCTGCCCACTAGAGGTGGGTTTTGATTAGGTTACTAGAGTTCTTTAAAAGCGGAAACATTCTGGAGAAAACACAGTTGTTTCAGAGCTGACAGACATGCTTGGAGAACTGCTGCTTCAGAGCCCAGACAGACACAGATATTTGGGGATGTTTGGAGTGCTGACAGAGAGCAGATGCCTAGAAATGGACATTTGGAGATGCAGAGCCCAGCAGACATTGCCTCCCCATGAGATGCTAAGCAAGCCAGAACTTCAAGTTGTGTCCCAGAGGAGCTAAGTGAAAGCCCACAGATGCTTAGAGAGGAAAACACTGGCGTCAGAAGCTGGAAACAATGGAACCAGGAACAAGGGCCAGCCACATGCCTTCCCATGTGACAGACATCGGCCTTTATTGAGTCAAGGTATCTTTTTCTGGATGCCTTCGTTTGGATATTTTTATGGCCTTAGAACTATAAACTTGTAACTTAATAAATTCCCCTTTTAAAAGCCATTCCATTCCAGAAGCATTAGCAAACTAATATACCATCCAACTTGACTTGTAATCACACAAGTAAATTAATATCAAACAAGGACATTTTATGATTAATAAAGATAAAGAGTACTAAATAGTAAGGATTATGGAACACATTGGAAATTGCTTCTGATCTTCAAAAATGCAAGCCTCATTCAGTATGTTGCAAACATATGCAATATAAGTATTTTAATAAGGGGGTATTATTTTGTGCATAATTACAATGAGACTGTTATGACAGGTATACAAAAGTTTCTACAGCAACAGCGGTACTTTGAGGCATCAGGTTCTTGGTTCTATTGTTATCTTTTGTCTCAAGGTGACTTCATTTTGATCATCATTTCTCCGTCTGGCAAGGGATGTCAGCAACTCTTGACTGCTACTACCTCAAAATGTTGTCACAGCTCTCAGATTTTGCTCATTAATCCCTTGAGATATTTGGATGAAAAGAATCGTAAAAATTCAAAATGTTTTTCTAGGTGGGGGTTTCCAAAATTGTTCTCTTTGAGGGAGCCTCCCACTTGGACATTGAACACATACCCTGTATAATGTGGAAAAAGTGGTTGGTGAAAATTTACTCTTTTAGCATCACCAAAAAACAGACGTCTTTATTGTTTAGAAAGTGAAACACACCCACTGGGAATCACTTCATCATTTTTTTTTAAGTGAATGAAAACATCACAAGTTAAACTGATGAAATGCAGGATAAGTGCAAACAGACTACACCCTTCCTCTTTCAGTCACAAGGAACAGTGGTCTGCCAACTCTCCCCATTGCACCCTCCCTGTCTAGCAAAGGGCCCTAGTTGGCTCACAAACCATGTACATATCTGAGCCACAACTAATACCACTGTTGAGTCACCAACAGAAAATCCCACAGACTGGTTGCTTTCCTCTTTGTGGTATAAGGCAGTGATTTGAAAAAGAATCTTTTCCCTGTCATTTTTTCTCTTCTCTTCTGAGTCATTTTCACCCTTTTTCTTACTCTCATTTCTTCCAACTCTTAACCCATCCTTTACTAATCTTAACAGCTATTTTAAAAGGATGCTTGCTCACCAGATGCAACTTTCCAAGGGCTCATTTGGAAAATATAACAATCTCTTTCTGTCTCTCTAACTGCCAAAAGTCATCATGAGTCATGATTTTGACTCAACTGACAGAAACACTTCATATAAATGGTTGGCCTTTCCCAGAGATGTTTCTTAGCTGCCACTCCATCTTGTTGATACCAAGTAACTGATAAGATGCAGTATTTGACCAGAGTGGTTTATTTGGCCATTATATCCTTTGTATTCATCCTGTTTCTGTTACATGTGGCTAAAGCAATCAGTTTAAGTAGATGACAAGCAAAATATCTGGCTGTCACCGAGTATTCTAGCTCTAGAGTATCTTGTTTAGAATGTTCTTATAAAGTTACAGTCCCCAAATTGGACTGGTTTCCATATACTAAATCATAAATTAGATAATGTATTTTCTAAGTAATAATAATAACACTAATCTAAGATCATATTATTCCTTAATAATATTGCTGTTACAACTCAATCTTGATTACTTGGGAACCATGTAGAAGAATTTGTTCAACAAAACAAAGCATTGGATTTCTTACTTTTTAAGTTTAGTAATATGCTAAAAGGAACTGTTTCTGGTATGCACTATTTACATTGTAAAGTATAATTTTAAAAAAATTTAAGAAGTATGACTCATACAAACATAGAATAAACATGTCAAAGATTTGGTTAACTCATTAATGAGGAGTACTAGTCAGAAATTCAACTAGGTAAGCAGAATTAGTAGGATATATGGACAGACAAAAATAAATACATTTTTTAGTTTGCTCATTTATTTAGTTATTTATTACATAGAATTGGCTTATAGTAGGCTAAACAAATCTGACCTTCTGTAGGGAAATATAAAAGGAAAGAGCACAGGTAGGCTAGCCAAAGCTTGTTGTTTACAGGAAGTCAGGAAAGGAAGATTTCTAGCAGTATAGAACCCCAAGGACTGAGGCTGTTGTCCTTAGGAAGCTCATGTCATTTTTTAAGGACTTTCTACTGAATAAGTCAGGTCCACCAGAATAATGTCCCTAACTTAAAGTCAACTGATTAAGAACTTCATATTTGCAAAGTCCCCTCTCAGCAGCACCAGCATTAGTGCTTATTTGCAAAACAGGGAGAACATGTGTGTACCCTACAAAATGGTTGCTCCCTTCCTTTTGTCTTCCATGTCTCATGTGACAGTAGCTCTTATAGCTCATTCTATCTGGAACTACACTAGAAAGGCAATTCTGTGGAATGTAATTTATCATAGCCATGTTGACATACTATAAAACATACATATGGAATCTATAAGATATTGGCTTAATAGTTCTAAATCAGATGCAAAACTTGTTAAAATCTGTTTTTCAGTTTGCTGAAGCTGCCAGACTATAATATACCAGAAATGAATTGGCTTTTACAAAGAGGATTTATTTGGTTACAAATTAAAAATCCTAAACCATGAAAGTGTCCAGATTAAGGCATCCAGAAAAAGATACCTTGACTCTGATGAAAGACTGATGGCATCCAGGTTACTTTGTCACATGGGAGGGCACATGGTGATGTCTGCTGGCATCCTTAGAGACAATCATTTAAAAGAGAGTTTCCCTCTCCTGACAATGAAGACATTGCTGATAACAGGAAATTCAAGTTTTAAACTACAAACTGTAGTGATATGAACAAATTTATATTGATATGTGTCTAATACACTGTATCAGTTTAGATATCTTAGCAAGTTATTATAACAACTGCACAAGGAAAATATAACACATTTTTCTCTCTTTGTTCTGACTCCTTTCCAAGTCACTTTGAATAATACAAAATGAAAGGATTTTACTCCTTGGCTTAAAATGTTTCCCAGACATGCATTGCCTACTGGCTCAGTGCCATATATAGCAGCATGGGAGATAAGGCCCTGCATGATCTGAGTCTTATTATCTCTCCAGATTCATCTTTGGTCATGCTCAATCAACTTCTATGTGTTTAATAACTCTACCAAAAGCAAAAGACTGGGCATTTTCCAAATCTCCAAATACAAGCCTTGCCATATCATATAACTCCCTTTGCAAGAAATGCCCTTCACCCACTTGTCTTTATGGAAAACTTCTATTCATCCTTTAAAACTCAGCTGAAAGTCTCTTCCTCTGAGAAGCTTTCCATTGTCCTGCCTATTCAAATAGCCTTACAGACTCTAAGGCCCTTTTAAAAGGCCTTTTGTACAGGCCATTGCCTTCTTCCTCTTGTTCTCAGGATCTGGTTGAGGATTTGATTAAGTAATAGTTGTCTATTAAAAATAAACATTTGTTGAATAATGAATATCATCAGTTCTTCTGAGAAGATACTAGATATGGGCAATTAAATCGATTAAGTAGAAAAACCATTCATCTGAGGACATATTCATTTTATTATCTCTCCTTATTAGTGGGTCTTAAACTTTAGCCTGCATTGAATTACCTTGTCAAAACACAGCTTGTTTGACTCCTATCAGAGTTTCAGATTCAGTAGGTTCTGGGTAGAACCCCCAAATTTTGTCTAGATGCTGCTCCTCAGGGGCTACACTTCTTATAAACCTTTTCCCCAGTGATTGGGCAATAATTTTACCAGGTGCATTTAAAACAGTTCCGGTAATGTTACTTTTCCTTTAAACCACTTGAATTTAACTTTTTTTGGTGAGGGTGGTAGTTTTCAGAACCATTTATGTTCCTATGGAAGCAATAAGTCTCTCCCCAGGAAATTTTACAAAGTAGTAAATTTGTCATATTATTTCAGGTGGTTCCTGGACTCTCCTGAATCTCACACATAGACCTACATTAAGAATTCTTGCTTTTAAGCTTGTCATAAGTGGGGAAGATGAGATAGCAGCGGTAAAATTGGTGCTGTCTTAAAAAAATTGGTCTGTTCAGATACAGAGAAATAAAAGTATGTTAAGTCCAAAGGTAGGATGCACTAAAACTTATAGTGTTTGCTATACCCAAGCCCCTCTAGGTGTTTTTATATAGATTAACTGAATCCTCACAATAGCCCTACACTGTTGGTACTATTGCTTTTTCATCTCATTGTTAAGAAAATTAAGCACAGAAAGTTTAAATGACTTGTATAGTGTCATATAACTAGTGGATGGGAGAGCCAGGATTTGAACCCAGGCAGTTTGTCTCCTAAAATTCAGGCTTTTAACAACAACAACAAAATAATAATAAAAGATAAAAATAAAAATAAAGAAACTCATGCTTTTAACCATGCTCGTCACAATGCATTACTGCCTTTGTGAATCATTCAGCAGAATATTGAATGAATTGAATTAATCTGGAATTAGTTGAAATAGGAGACTAGAAGTCAGTCCATTTGTTTTGTCACCTGGTTTTATAAAGACAGTAAAGTTTACAAATCTAATTCTCAATTAACAAATTGTGAATTCTACCTTCCCAAGTGACTTTGAGCATGCTTTCTGTTTTCTTATCTAATGGAACCATTGAATATATGCTTTTGTACTTTTTTTTAAGAAACTGATAAGCTTTTGAATTAGAAGATTTTTAAACATTATGACAATTACTGACAATAGGTTTCTTACAAAATTAAGAATATAATCATATAAAGTTGATCAATATTTCCCAATATTTACTTCTTTTCCATCCACTAATTGTAGCTCCAAAAATATTTAATTTTAATGAAAATGATATTTCATGTATCAATATTTCAAACATTTATTGAGCAAATATTTTATATACAGGGAAATGCAAACATCTTCTGCATCAGTGCAAAAGTAGAGATATCATGATGGTATGCAGCCTGATTATTATTTTCTCAGTAGCATTTCCTATTAAGCCACTTAGTAAATGTGACAATTATTTAGAATGGGTTATAATGAAATAATGAAAATATTATCTTTGGGTCATATTATTTTCAAACTCATAGAAACAGTGTCTAGTAAAATATTTTCAATGCATTTTTAAAAACATGAGTACTCTCTATTAAATTTTAATGACTCTAGTATGAGATTTGAAATAATATAGGCACAACCAGAGGAACCATATACACTATAAGGAATGACATCAGAGGAACAACTGTGGCGTTTTATTAGCAATACTGATTTCTAGCAATCTTTATTGCCAATTTTCACAACTCTCCTTCCTCTTTGCTTTCTTGTTTTTTCCCTTTTTGTTTTTCCATGCAATCAAGTCTTGGGCAAGAGCTCTTGGCCCCTGGGATCAATCTCTACCAGACAACATGATACAAAGCTTCTGTCTGTTTCTGTACTTTAGCTGTTCCTGGCTAGAATTCAATTATATATAAGACACATGGCTGCTTCACATTCAATAGGATTAAAAAAAAGAAGTTTGCTTCCTAGGAAACAATTGTTGATTGTTAATAGGTATCATTTGGGACTTGAAATATCCGGAATTTCTAAGAGTCCACTTGATAACTACTCCTCTTCATGTGTAACTAGGTTATTAAAGAATCTGGATGATGGTTGTGGGATATAAACAGGATATTGACTAATTCTTTTCCAATCCTTCTTCCTTCAGTCTGGCTTTTGAATTTTCATTCCCTCTGCCTTGAGTACATGCGGGTAGATGTGGCAGCTTTGTTCACTTAATGTATACAGAATAATCCAGGTCAAATAAGAAATTCATTGTCACAATTAATTGACAGATTCTTTCTCCTCCTTCTTACTTTCTTCACCCCACCCCTGCCTCAAATAATATGATCTGCAGTGTAGATGGTATAATTTGTTTAATTTTTGCTTACTTAGTTTCCCTGTATTGCTGGCTCCTGCAGGAATGAATAGGGTCTAGAGGAAGAGGGGCAAAAACTTGATGTCTGTGGTGCTACCAAAATCTATTTTCTACTCTCTGTTTGATAAGGTTTCAAATGTTGAGTCTCTTTTAGTATGTACTTGTGAACTTTTGGAGACTATTTAGAGAATACATTTCTTCTATGGGAAAAACACTCAGTCTAATCATTAGAAACCCTTCTTCAGTTTGGGTCTTTCCTCCCCACCCAGGGGCAAACATTACTGTCCATTAAAGTAAATTCCCTCACTGTGGGAGAATGCAGGTCCTTTAAAGAAACTTGGGTCAAACTAATTTCCAGAGTTTCTGCTTGGTTTATGGTAAATCACTGTTCTAAATATTGGCTAGTTGTGCACCAAACCATTTCCTTTTCTTCCTGGCCACACAGCTATCCTTCATTTTCCAGCCTTCCTTGCACTTGATATGGACATGTGACTGAGTTATAGCCAACAGAAAGTGAGTGTAAGCACCATTTCCAGGCTGGACCAATCAGTTTTCCAGGGGCAGGACTCCATGTCCTTGTCACGTCTGCTTCCTTGAGGCAGAGCAGTACAGAGATTTTGGAAAGCACTATTGAAAATGATGGAACTGCAAGATGAAGTAAACCTGGTCCAATTAAAGGATAACTGCTTGCTTCTTTGCAATTTTCATGAGCAATAAATAAATTTCTATTGTATTTGAACTATTATACATTTTAGAGTTTGTCTTAGCAGCTAGTGAAACCTTAACTAATTCATTCATACTAGAATTGTCAGATAGAAATACAGGACACCTAGTTAAAATTGAATTTCAGGTAAACAGCGAATAACATTTAAAATCAGTATGTCCTGTGGAATAACTAGACATATTTACACTAAAAATTATTAGTTTATAGGAAATTCAAATTTAATTGGGTTTCCTGTATTTTTCTGGAATGTCTAATTCTTATCACACTAAAAAGTGGGCACATAAGCCACCCTACTCTTTCCATCTCTTGTCATTTCACTTATTTGCACATTTCCACTGGAATTCAGAAATCTGTAGAAGAGAATCAGGTTCTAGCCTCCATACTGACAACATGCCTTGAAACTCCAGAGAATTCATGTCAGCCTCTTCCAAGAATTCTCCCACCCAAAACTGCTTAAGCCTCTTGACACAAGTTTCTCCAGCCTAGCAAACATCCATCTTAGAATGGCATGTAAACCTTGCCTCCCGAGGCTCCTTGACCTCTATGCATGATTCTCTTGGAGTCCAGTTGGTTTTGTTTAGGGCAGAGAGTGCCATAGCATTTTTTAATAATCATACAATTCAACACTAAAATGAATTTTTCCTCTGATGAACTTGAGCCTGTTTTTATTCAGACTGGGAAGTGTGGTGGGAGTAAAGGAAGCAGGATATTCTGGCTAATCTTAGTAGGTCCTGCAAGGATGTTTCTAGAAGCTCCTTTTCAGAATGTGGAGAAGCTAATTACTTATTGTTCTTTTTGAGTCTTCAGTTAAAATTCAGTTGAAATGGAACAGAAAAGTTCCATTCCATATCTAATGACACATTTGTAGATCATCCAAAAAAAATGGCACTCATTTGTGTACTCTTAATTACATTTCAAGAGGATAGCATTAGCCAACCATATATAAAAAGTATCTCTTTTGCTCAGCATAACCCAATGTCCTTGGATTCATATCTTTGGGAAAGTAAAACTTGGTAAAGTAAAGCTGACATATATCTTAACAAAATCTTTGGCAACCCATATAATATACATTTGTGCTTCAGTTATGTGCTTTGTAGTATTCTTTCTGGTGCTATATTATAATATACTATTTGGTAAATATAATACTAACTATTGAAGTTTTGTTTTGTTTTTCCACATATTTAAACAATTTAACCCAAAGTTTGATTTCTTTCTAGGATGGATATTATATTTCTTCAGATAAGGGCAGTAAAACATAACCTAGAAAGTAACAATTGAATGCAATAATTCTTTAAGGTTTCAAAGAAAATAATGCCTTGAAAAGTAAAAGGAATGCATTACTTTTGAATTAATTTGAATAATGAGAAATATGAGTTTGAAATACTATATTATGTGAGAGATAAGAAACTGAAGCTCAAAAAATTTCAAAGGGGCCAACAGACTTAAGTTAGAGACAAACATTTACACTGTAATCTTTAATTTTATGCTATCAGCTTTTAGAACCACAGGAAAAAAAATTCAAAAAGAGAAAATTGCAAAAGAAAAGATTAAAACATATATTGTGTTTTATGATACTTACATAGTATACTATTTTCTTAATCTTACTAAGGCACGCTAGAACAGGAAGAGAGGGGAGAGGGAAGAAAAAAACCTATGAAGGAGCCCTTAAACAAGGACAGTTAATTAAAGTCAGGAGGGCCCATGGCTGGCACAGACTGTCCAGGGGCTACCCACTTACAGGAAACACCCACAGATGTGGAACCACCTGGAAGTAAATGACCCCCACTTGAGTAAATCATCCAAAGAGAAGGGTGGAGTCAAATGACTCTCATCTGAGTGAGTCATCTATGGAGAAAGTCCTTTGGCTCCACCTATGTCCTTGGGTGACCCATCCAAATGCACTATTTACCCCCAGGTACTGCCTTGGAGAGAAGGGAGGGGAAAAGAAAGCCCAAACAAGGAAATGAGAGGAGGGAGAAAGTAAAGCTAGTCTGTAAAAGCACATGGCCTGTATTGCCTTCTTGCTTCTTGCCTTTCATTTTCTTTTCTTGTGAAAGTGCCCTCATGTCTTCTCACATGTGTATCTAATAAATTTTTTGCCTGCTTACTCTCTGGGCTGTGACCTTGAATTCTTTCTCGTGGCATGGCCAAGAATCTGGAAGCCTAAATCTGGTAACATTAGTTTGGCGAGCCAGCCAGGAGTCACTTCTCTCCAACCATCTGGATTGGTGATTACAGGGAGGCTTGGCCATGTCTGTCACTTTCCTTCTTACTTGGCTCATTGTTATTCTCTTCTATGTCCTCATGCAACTCTGTGTCCTCCTAAAAAGATAGAATCATTTCCACTGCTCTCTCTAGGAATCTAGGGGCTCAAATGCAGCTCCCCCAGAACATAAACTCTATTCAACTTGAGCCTCCAGCTCCCTACTCAGAGATGGCAGGAGCCCCATCTCCACAGTCAGGGTGTGGAGGAGGCTTTCTCTCTTTCTCTGGGTCCTTCCATCTGTTCATTCACTAGAGTCCCAGCGTGTTTTGCTATTAGCCCTCCTGAGGGTGTCATATAATGCAGGGGGAAACCACTGGCTGGGAGAATAGACTCTTGGGTGTGTGTTCACTTTGTTGAGGAAGATTTGTGCTGCAAAGAATGGAAGGAACCTCACTTCTGGCCCTGTCCTATAATATGTTCATACCTAGACCTGTAGATTGTCTGAAAAGTGTACTAAGGCACATTTTATTTTATGACTGGCCTTTCCAAGGATATCTCCCCTTAAGGGGGGCCCAATTTATTTGCTATCTAGCCTGGCAGCACCTGAGGAGACTCTTTCCCTAGAATCTCATTGTTTGTAGCAAATCCTCTCCATTCTCTTATGCAGTAAATCAGACAGTAAATTAAGAGTACAGACACTTTTAGGAACACGAGTGGGTCAGCTCAGCAGTGTCAGGATGGTACTGGGCCATCCAATTTCTGAGTCTTCAAGGACACTGGGGACTTGGAGATAGGAAGGCTAATCCCATGACACCAAGGTTGCAGTGCTTGGAAGAGTAGGCTGGCAATCCAGGATGTCAGATACTGGTACTGAAATCTGCCTCTTTTCCCCTTTCTCTCTCTTCCTTAGAAATGGTGGTGCTTCCACTATTCTGGCTGACAGTCCATTGGGCTGCCTGCCATGAAGTTGGGATACATTTCCCACCTTAGAGCTGAAAAAGAAAAAGCTTATTTTCTACTGAAACACTGCTTGGCCATAATATCATCTGGAGGACAGCCAACATTGGCCCATGAATGGAACCTATAACCCTATCCTACAGTTAGATCTCTTTTATAAAAGGGAGGGAAAGTGGCAAGAAATTCCTTATGTATGGCTTATTATGACCTTATATCTGGATAAACCCATGAAGGTCTTTTGCAAATTATGTCATGCTCAGGAGGATTTTTAGGGGTTTCTTCCTCATGCCCCTTCTTCATGGGAGGAGACAGATATTTTAGATGTCCTTTCTTAAGTAGTCCTCCCTACTGTGACCCTGTCCTAGAACATAAAGCACAGCTAGATTAGCCCCTAGTGCTGAGGCTGTGGCTTTCTCAACACCCTCTTCATTTCCACCCTACTCTAGTCTGGCAGGTCATTCTTGCAGAGAGGTCCTATACTATCCCACAGGGAAATAGGGAAAAAAGTATGGTATGTTTCTCATTCAGGAAGTAGCAAATGGAGACTTTGGAACCATCTGTGCTCATATTCCTTTTTCTATGTCCAATCTGGCACAGTGTAATAAACAGCTAGGGAGGTTCTTGGAGGACCCCTCCAAATTTATGGAAGAATTTTAAAACTTGGTATTAACCTATGAATTTACCTAGGGAGTTGTACAAGCTATTCTTTCCTCTTGTTGCACTCCTGAAGAAAAACACTGAATTTGCACTAAAGCACAAGGGTACCATAGCCTGCTCAGTAGGGCAGAGCAGTACCAAATGCTGACCCAAATTGGAAATACCAGAGGGGTTAGGTAGACCTGAAAGCCAGAGACCACATGCTAACTTCTCTATTAGAAGGAATGAATAATTGTAGCACCAAACCTGGTGTAATATGTTACAAAGCATAACTCAGGAAGATAATGAAAACCCTACTGTATTTCAGGGAAGACTGGTGGAGGCTATGAAAAAGTATACCCAAGTAGACTCTGAGTTCCCAGAGGGGCTAATAATGCCTAAAATCTATTTTGTTGGTCATTCATTTCCCGATATAAGAAGGGAAATTTAGAAACTGGCTTTTGGGTCACAACCCCCTCTGAATGATCTTATGAACACCATTTTTTTCTGTTTTTAATAACCAGAATGGGGCTGCAGAGGAGGAAAAGGTAAAGAGAGACAAGATCAAAGCTTGGCTCATAGGGCTTTCCATGAATGGCAAACAGCTGTGTTGGGACCACCTAGAGCAGAAGCCAGCCAGATCTTGCCATAAGTGTGGAAATGGGTCATTGGAAGTAGAAGTGTTCTCAAGGATCCTGAGAGTTCCTGGGGCTGTGCCCTGGGTGTGGAAAAGCTGGACACTGGGTCTGGAGTGCACTGAGTTCTGGAGGGGTGTTGGGGTCCTCCTGCAGGCCTTAGGGACTGCTCCTAAGCAAGACTGAGGAGGCCCAGGGCTGCTAGTAGCTCCATAGTCAAAAAATATCAATTTCAACAATCCCTAGGTGACCTTTGATGTGCCAGGCATGACAATTGATTTTTAATTGATACTAGAGCCACCTAATTCTGTTTTGATCTGTCACTGAGGCCTGTTGTCCCCACCTACCTGTCCCATAATAGGGGCAGATGGGAAGCTGGGACCATCACTCAGCTCCTCCTTTGTTGAATTGGCAGCACTCTTTTGAATCATCAGTTCTTGGTAGTATTAGAATGCCTTACCCCGCTTCTAGAAAAAGACTTGCTATAGGAACTGGGTGCACAAATCCAACTAATTAATAGGCTGCTTGTCTCCCCCAGGTTCTGAGGACCCTGCAGAGGAATCTGTAACTATATGTCTATCCTTAGCCAGAACTGGAGACCCAGACAGGCTCATCCCTCTTGAACTAGCTAATCAAGTCAATCCAGTGGTATGGGAGACAGAAATTCCTGGGAAAGCTTCTCACATCTTCCTGATTCTAATCAGTTATAGACAAAACCAACCACTTCCCAAGAGAATGCAGTACCCCCTTAAAACGGAGGATATAATGGGTATTCACTGAAAACTGGCCTGCTAGCGCCCTTGATAGTTTCCTTGTAATACCCCCTATTTTGCCTGTATAGAAGCTAAATGAATGTATCAGTTGGTTCAGGACTTTGGAGCTGTGAACAGCTTTGTAATTCCCCTTCATCCTATAGTTCTCAACCTTTGTACCCTTCTTAACAAAATTCCTAGCTCTACCCTGTGATGCTCAGTCCTTGATTTAAAAGATGCCTTCTTCTATACCCTGACACCCAACTCCCAGTTTTTATTTGCCTTTGAATGGCAGCTCAGCTGGATAGTTTCACCTCAGGGGTTTATGATAGCCCTTATCTTTTGGCAAATGCCTTAGCCCCCTTACATTTAGTGTCTAACACATTTCTTCATGTAGATGATTTACTAATATGTATTCCCACTCCAATGGTCTCTCTAACTGACACAATTACCACATTTAATTTTTTAGCTTAATGAGGCTATCTGGCTTCACATTCTAAAAACCCAAATTGCCTTATAAAAGGTCCTTTACCTTGGGTTTGTCTTTACCCAGAGGAACACTCTGTCATTGGAGAGAGTCCAGGCCATAGTCTTAGTGCCTCCCCCTGGGACCTAGAGGCAATTAAGAGCCTGCTTGGAAATGGCAGGGTACTGCAGAATTTGGATGCATTGATTTGGAGAAATAGTATAGCCTTTATATGAAGCCTGTGGGAGCGGAAGGTGGCTAAATAGTGCTTCCTTGGAATGCGGAGCAGAGAAAGCTGCTGCTTTCACCACTCTTAAAAAGGCCCTTATTTGCCCTCCCACCTTTGGCCTAGCAAACTTTGAGAAACTCTTTTACCTATATGTTACTGAGGAAAATACGGTAACATTAAGAGTCTCAGTACAGGAACTAGGGAACATTCCCCGACCCGAAGCATACTTTTCAAAGCTGTTAGATACCACAGCCCAGGGGTGGCTTTCTTGCTTCCAAGTGGTAAGGGCCACTGCCTCACTTATAAACAGGTCACCAAGCTGATGTGGGACAGGGTCTAGTAGCATATGCACCCCACCACGTCAGATGCCTTCTGGAGGCAGGGGGTCATCAGTGGCTCTCAAATAGTAAGCTCCCCAAAATATTAGACACTCCAGAGGTCCAGATCCAGTTCTTTTCTACCCTAAATCCAGCCACCCTTTTGCCTATAAGCCTAGTCTAGGAAAATGTACCTGTTGAGCACTCAAATACAGAAATTCTAGCTCAAAATTACTCCAGCTGACCAGACCTACAGGATCAACCCCTACTTAACCCAGAGTTGGAATGGTTTACAGATGGAAGCACTTTTGTAAAATAAGGGATCAGAAAGGCAGGATATGCTATAGTATGTCTGCATGAGGTTATCAAGGCAAAGCCCCTATGCCCTGGGATCTCAGCACAAAAGCTAAACTCATAGCTCTCACCAGTGGACTAACACTAGCAGCTGGGTAGAGAATCAATACCTCTATACTGACTCTAAATATGCCTTTCTAGTGTTGCATGCCCTTCTGCCATGTGGATAGAAAGGGGAATGCTCACTAATGATAAGTCTCCTATTAAGCATAGACAAGAAATTTTCAACTTACTAAAAGCTGTGTTGCATCCTCAGGAAGTTGTAGTGATCCACTCTCAGGGGCATCAAAAGTCTGATTCCTTTGTCACTAAAGAAAATGCTAATGCAATGGGGCATTGCTCCATAATATTTCTCTTCCACAAATATCCCTTGCTTAAACACAGGAGGAAAAAGAACTAGCAAAGAAGTCTGAGGAGGCACAAGAGGCAGGTGGATGGCTCACTAAGCAAGGGGGAATTTTCCTGCCTAACAAAATTCAATGGATGGATTTCATCAGACTATCCGTCTAGGTAGGGACACCCTTACCACCTGGCATAAAGGATTTTGGGAGACAAAATTTATTTCAAACCATTAAAAAGGTCACTCAAAGGTGCGCACTTTGCACCATAAATAACTCAAGTTCTAGAAAACTCACCTGGCCTCTAGCCTTAGCACCCTCAGTCCAGAGGAGAAGAGCATACTCTGGGGAAGACTGGCAGGTTGATTTTACCTGTATGTCACCTTGCAAAGGGTGCAAATATCTCCTAGTCTTTGTGAACACTTTTTACTGTCTGGATAGAAACCTTCCCCACCAGAAAGAAACAGTTAATGAGGTTTCCAAACCTTCCCTCAAAGAGATAATTCCTAGGTTCGGCCTATCCATATCTATTCAAAGTAGCAATGGACCAACCTTTAGTAATAAAATAACCCAAGTAGTGGCCGCCACTCTCAGCATGAAATGTCACATTCACTGTGCATGGAGACCCCAGTCATCCAGGAAGGTTGAAAGATCTAACCAGAGTTTAAAGCAAACCCTAGCTAAACCATGTCTGGAAACCAATATGTCCTGTATTCATAATCTTTCTATGGCCCTCCTTAGCATATGTTTAGTGCTGAGGAAACCTCTCCAACTAAGCCCCTTTGAAATGATGTATGAGAAGCCATTCCTAACTGAGCACTTAGTATTTGATCCAGAAACCCAGCATTTAGCCAAATACTTTACCTCATTAGGAATAACTCAGGAACTTAATCTGGACCTACAAGTTCAATTCCTCCCTGCATTGGATCCTGATCTACCTCTACCAAAGATAAAACCTGGGGATGCTTTCTTAATCAAAGCCTGGCATGAAAGCAGACCAGCTCGAATCTAAATGGAATGGATTATACTCTGTAATTCTTGTCCATCCTACAGCAGTCAGTCAATGGAATCTCCAGCTAGGTACATCTTTCCAGGGTCAAGCTTACCTGTGAAGAGCTCTTTGACACTCTGGTACAGGAGGAATCCTTCAAGTGCCAGCCACTAGAAGGACTAAAGCTTTTGTAAAGAAGCAAACTAACTAAACCTCTTTACATCGTGTTCCCTAAATCGGGTTTCCATTTCATTCACCTGAACAGCCTGATTATAGCTGTTTCTGAATGTCCTTTAAAGACTCTTGTCCAGTATGCAACCATACAGCTAAACCTGTCCAATTACTGGATCTGCACCGATCAATATTTAACCAGCTTGGCATGGCCTGATAATAATACCTGCTGGGGAACTGTGGAACTTTCCACTTCCTCAACTCTGTAGCATGCAGAACCATGGTCCCAGGATGCATGGGGTCCTTTATTGAACTTTCCAGGGGCACTTTCTTATGTTCTGGAGCAACTTAAAGTTCATCAACCTGTAACACTTCCCATTACAGGTTCTGTGTACTTGAAAATAACAAGAGCCCCCAATTCTACTTCCTCTTTCTATGTCAAATCAAATTCCACAAATGGTCTATACTTTAGGGAATTACACCTAACCTGTGCAAAACCATAATTTACATCTATCTGAATGTTATACATGGGAACTAGAAGTATTAAATGCAGGCACCAAAAACCAGGCTCAAGGGAACCTCCGGCCAGAGAGGTCCACTTTTTGTACCAGTCCCAACTATTTTCTCACTGCCAAGTTGAATGAGGTGGCACCTATTTTAATAACCAATCCCTAATTAATTGCTGGGACAGAACAGAGTTTTGACACAATAAACCCTATCAGAAGTATTTTCTAAAACTGCTACTCAAAAGGAAGAATGATGTAAATTAGACCCCAGTATTACTGGCCCCTTCATTAATATGACCTGGCAAAATAAGATGCCATCTGGCATTCTTTCCTATGAGCAACCTGAGGCACAATCACGCCCTCCTCCCCTTAACTGCCATTTGTATGAGCCTCTCTAAACGATGCCTACATGCCCCAGGGGCAGACCCCAACAAACACACCTGTGTTCTCCCAGGACAAAGTGGAGGCTGTATTACCTCAGTCTGCGGACATCTTGCTACCCCGTTCTTTGTTGCTACTCTCAAAACAGAAGAGGGGCTATTTTTCCTTGGTAGAAATAATACATACCTAATTCTGCCCAGCAACTGGACAGGTTCTTGTTCTTTAGCTTACGTAAGCCCCCAGCTCTTTGACCTATGGTTCAACCCAGGTACCTCTCCCTGCCTTTTACCCCTTTTCTCATTAACAGGAACAATCCTCATCTTAATATCCCTTTTTGCGTCACCACTGGCAGCCAGTTTGGGAATAGGGGGCTTAGTCTCTAGCCATAAGTTTCATCATAACCATTTCCTTGAATCATCTCACAGTTTAGCAACCATGGTGCAGGCTTTAGGTCTTCTCTGAACCCAGAAAAAGTCCTTAACTGCCACTGTCCTTCAAAATAGGCATGCCTTGGACCTGCTCACAGCAGCCCAGGGAGGAAACTGTCTATTCCTAAAAGAAGACTGCTGTTTTTATACAAACCAACCAGGACAACTCCAACAAAACATCAAAGACCTAATAGATCAATCAGAACATCTCTGTGAAAATGCAGAAACAGATTGGAAGCCACTTTCTTTCCTTCCCAGCCTGCCATCTTGGATTCTTCCTTTTCTGGGACCTCTAATTTCCTTGCTTGTCCTTCTTTTATTTGGACCATGCATCTTTAACTTTGTTGTTAAATTTGTCACCACCAAGTTTTCCCCCCTGCTCTGATCCCAAACAAGGGTCTCCCTTCTCTAGTCCATCTATAGAGCCAGAGAGTTCTATACTCTGCCAGGCAAGGACTACAGTCCCTGATCAGCAGGATGAAGGCCCAGTAAATGGACCATCATCCCCTGATTGCCCCTTAAGAATAAGGGTGTACAGCTCTCTGAGGGGGAATTTGAGATAGGTTAGGATAGGGAGAGGAAAAAAAAACTGTGAAGGAGCCCTTAAGCAAGCACAGCTAATCAATGTCAGGAAGGACTGTATCTGGCACAGACACCCTGCCCAGGGGATACCCACTTACAGGAAACACAAGGCAGTAGCTGACCCATCTGGAACCAAATGACTCCCATCTGAATGGGTCATGTAAGGTGAAGGGTGGAGCCAAATGAACCATTCTAATGCACTGTCTACCACCAGGCACCACCCTCCAGAGAAAGGAGGAGAAAAGAAAGCTCAGAACAAGGAAGGAGGAGAGGGAAAAAAGTAAAGCTAATCTTTAAAAGAAAATGACCCTGCATTGCCTCCATGCCTCTCTCTTTCATCTTTCTCTCCTTGCAAGAGTACCATCATGCCTTCTCACATGTGTATGCAATACATTTTCTGCCTGCTTATTCTCTATGCTGTGCCCTTGAACCTGGAAGCCTAAATCCCATAACAATATTTTCTGTGGTTAATACAGAAACATTTAGTTTAATGAAACAATGCAGCTTATTATGGAGATAGATGTTAAAAGCAAAAACAGAATATGCAGTGATCTAATATCTTTTTAGTAAAGCAGTAAGGAAGCTATTTGGTGGAAATCAAATTTGGTATTTTACACAATGATTTTCACTCAATATTAGGAAAATATTGCAAACTTCTTCAAGAAAAGTTTTAAAAAATCAGAAAATACTGAGTCTAATTCTTAACTCTGGATAGGAACTGTTAGTCTAAACTCAGAGTCTGCAAACTTTTTCTATAAAGGTTCAGTTAGTAAATATTTGGTCTTTGCATGTCATACAGTCTCTGATGCAACAACTCAAATCTGCAGTTATAGTGTGGAAGCAGCCATAAACAAGGCATAAATGAATGAGCATGGTTATGTTTCCATAAAATTTTATTTTCAAGTTGGGCCAAGGGCAAACTTTGGGCTGCATTTGGCCCAAGTGCCAGAGCTGATACACCCCAGATGTAGAATAAATACACATTACCTTCCTATCTTTCTCTAGGGAGAGAGGCTATCTTCTGGTTCTGAGTAACTTCTCAGTTTACAAGTAAATTCCAGTGTGGCTCATACCAGTCTGGTCTCCCTTTAAAATGCATGATTCATTTAGTGAAAGGCCTGCTAATTTCTCTGTAAAGTGAATATACTCTAAATCAGATTTGTAAAAAGAAATAAAACAAAATAGAGTTACTATGGCTAAGAGATTTAAAATGAATTGGGAGGTCATTCTGGTTACTCTTATGCAATTCTCAGCCAGATATCACACACTGCCAAAGTATGCAAATCCTCAAACAACAATGTTGAGGACATCCGGACACCATGAACAAACCACAGGATAAAGAACTCTAAACTATATAACCTGAAGGATATTTGGAGCAACCCAAATATCCATCCTGTCCCCCAAATTGAGCAATCTTTTTCTTTAAAAACCCTCACCTGGAAGCGCCAATATGGAAAACAATTGAAGTTGCTGCCTGAATCTGTGTTCCCCAATTGCAATTCTGAGACCCTAAAGAAGCACCTTTTTTTTGCCTTGTAGCTTAATTTATTTCTCAATTGATAGATCTAATCTGTTGCCAAACTGCTGGTGGTTTTTAATTTATTAAAATTTAAAAAGAAGCAAACTTGCTTTTCAAAAGTGAAGCAATTCCTTCTGCAAGGTATTAAATTTTTCCTAATCCATTTTGTTTTAAATGTGGATTAGGGAAGATCTTATGATAGCAACTAAGTAACTTTGTTTTGAACGTTTGAGATTTCTCATCATGTATGTATAATCTATTTACAGGCAATCAGACATCTTGATTATTTATCAAGCTTTTGGTTAGAATCATCTCTGCATAGCACATCACTTCCTTGAACTGAACCTTCTATCAACTTCATCATGGGATAAATAATATTGTGACTTTAAAAATAGCCTTTGATGACTATCCCTATCTATCCCTACCCCTGAATTTCATATATATGCTAACTCATTTTTCATTAATTCATAAAGTCAGTAGATATTTGTAAAGACTTAGTGTGCACTTGTTGTTAGGCATTGAATGAGTTGTGGCTACAGATATGGACAGGGCTAAATTGCTATCTGTGAAATCGGGTTAAAACAGAATAAAAACTGCCATTAAAAAAAGAAATTTATTCTTATACATAAGGAAATATTTTTAGTATTAGTACCGTAAACCACACAGGGCAGGATAATGATGAAGCCTATGTGAGCAGAATGCCCTTTTGAAGATTTCTAGTGAACTTTGTTGAAGTGGAAAACTTTGGTCTAAGTTTCCAAAATTATTTACAGATTTAGCTGCCTCATCCTCTATTTTCTCTTCTTCTGGTTCTCCTACAGACAAATCATTCTTTGATTTTGTTCTCCGTTGCTGAGTCACTCTTGATTTGCAATCTTTCCTTTGACTGCAGTAAGAAAAAAATATTTTGGCGAGAATTGTGTGCTGCCTAGTATCATGTGTAGGGTTATCTGATGCTCACCAAATTCTGCCTTCTTCTCTCATAAGTAATGTACTTTAATACTTCCCACATCCCCCTTAATTCATGTTTTCTACTGAATTGTCTTCAAGTTTACTTTATAGCATGATGGAAAAGGAGACAGATCTTTCTTTTTACTTTATCCATATGTTTTCTCCACTTAATTTGATATCTACACACTTTACAACTGTTAATCTTACATTAATATATTTATTATGAGTTCTTACTTTTTCTGTCATTAATGAACAGAAAGTTAATAAACTCTAATGGATTTAGTGGGCCATCATACACGGTTTGTCTTAAGGTACAATTGTCATAAGGCAGTGTTAAGAAATGTGATAGAATGTAGTCTTGAATTGCCTTACAAAATATCCAGCTTCTGCCTAAATAATGTAGACATGTTTCAAAATAAGCTCATAATAATAATTTCAAACTATTGCAAGTAAAACAACATTTTCTAGGTAAAAATTCTATGCTACATAAAAGAATAATTATTTCCGCAAATATTTACATCCTCTTTTCATATGGGGAAAACAAACTACATGAGTTTATTAACAGAAAAAAGGTGGGATCATATTCTTTTTTTCTAAATAAATCTTAGAATATTTACACAAAAATGCTGTTCAGAACAACCACAAGCAGAATAACACCTGGCTTTTTATTCAGTTTCAAATACTGGCTAGATCTGAAGCTCCATGAGAAAGAGATACTGGCTCTTTTGACCAAGGTTATTTCACTAACATGTAACATAAATGTATGATACATAGTAGGCATTCAACAAATCTTATAACATGAAGAAATGACTCAATTTATGAATTCCACAACCTAAAGAATTATAAAGATTTCTCCTCCAAAGTTCAACTTCCATTTAAAAAGACATATAAACCAAAGCAAGCAAACAAAACCCTTTTTCAAAAAAAGCCTTTATTTTTCCTCTTATGCTTTTTCAATGTGCCTTTACATATTTAGTACATATAATCATCAATATTCAATAATAATGTTGCAATAATAATATTTCAATATAAGTCAACGTTAGTTGAAAACGTTCTTCTGGCTTTCCTAAGTGATCCAGATTTCATCTCCAGCTGACACCTGTTAGAGACAACCATTTGGTTTATGTCCCTTTCCTTCCTCATTTTAATATTTTGTCCTACTTTCAGTACAAGATAAAAATTGATATGCAACACAATACTAGAAATCAACTTAAAAGATAACTAGAAAATCCCCAAATGTTTGAATATTTAGAAATATACTTCTAAAATAATGTACCAGTCAAAGAAGAAATTACAATGAAAATTAGAAAATATTTTGAACTGACTGATAGCAAAACACTACCTATTAAAACTTCACGGTGCAAGTAAAGCTATAGTTAGTAAAAATGGGTAACCTTGTATCAGAAAAATCAAAAGGCTGAAAATTAATGGACTAAGCACTGATCTAAATAACTAGGAAAAACTGAAGCAAATGAAACCTAAAGAAAGTAGCAGGAAATAAATTATAATTATTAATATAGAAAGAAAGCATATATTATAGAAATCTAACAAAACCAAAGCCAATTCTTTAAAAAATGACTGAAACATTAATTAGCTGTTAGATAACCTAAAGAAATAAAAGGCAAAGGAAACAGAACAACCAGTAATAGGGATGAAAAAGGAATCAACACTAACAGTCTGTAGCTATTTTACTAAAACATACAAGAACTCTACAAAAAACATGCAAGCTATAACTGAGATAAACTTCTAAACTTTATATAGAATTACTAAGATTCAAGACTAGTCAGGAAATTTTGAAGTAGAAGAAAATAGTGGGAGAACTTATTCTATTATATATTAAGACTTTTGCAAAACAAGCATAGTTAAGACAGCTGTTGGTATAAGGAGAGACAAATAGAAAAATGGATCAGAATTAGAATCCAATAACAGAGTGTATTAGTCAGGGTTCTCTAGAGAAACAGAATCAAAAGGAGATATCCATAAATATGAGATTTATAAAGGAGTCTCACACAGCTATGGGAATGAAGAGTCCAAAATCCGTAGACCAGGCTGTGATGCTGGTGGCTCTGATGAAGGGTCTGGAAGAATTCCATAGGAGAGGCTCACGGGCTGAAGGAGCAGGGAAAGAGTCTCTCTTCTTCCTTAAAAGCCTTCAACTGATTGGACTATCTCATGGTGGGAGTCATGCCTTAGTTGATTGCAGATTTAATCCGCCACAGATGCAGTCAACTGACTGATGATTTAATACACGAGTCTTCTGGTTTATCCACCAGCCAGGAAACATCCTTGCAGCAACAGTCACGCTAGTGTTTGCCTGACCAGACAACTAGGCACAATCATTTGGCCAAGTTTACACTAGAACCCAACCATCAGACAGAGGAATACAGGTACCATATATATATATATTTTTTAATTTGCATATGGGCAGGAGGCACCAGGGATCGAACTCCAGACCTCCAGCACGGCAGGTCGGAGCTCTGCCTGCTGAGCCACGGCAGCCGCCCACAGGTACCATATTTTTAAAAGATGAATTTTCAGCACAGTAGGGGAATGGTAGGCCATTCAATAAATTGTCAGGTGATTGGATATATAAATGAAAAAAAATTAACCCTTGTTTCACATTCTTGATACCAAAATTAACTGCAGGGGGATTGAAACTCTAAATGTGAAAGAGAAAACAATGAGGCTACTATAAAATAATGTAGAAAAGTCTCTCCTTTTTACTGGGTTAAAAATATCTCTTTGACAGGACACAAAAGCACTAATCATAGAGGAAAATATTCATAAATTAGAGTACTTTGAAATTAAGAACTTCTGTTAATTCAGACACCAGTTAGTGAAAAGGCAAGCCACTGAGTGGGAGGAGGTATTGGCAATACACATAATTTAAAAAATACTTATTTTCTGAAACTGTGAATAATAACCATAAATCAGTAAAGGATCAATAGACAGTCCAAAAAGCAGTGTCTGTGAGACATGAACAGTTGCTTCATAAGAATTTCTGCAAATGTGTAATAAACATTTGAAATCTTATGCTACCTTAGCAGTAAAGATATTTAGGGAAAATGTAAGTTAATAAGAAAAAACTATGATGATACAACCATTGGAATGGTTAAAAAATAACAAATACTAACAATGCCATTTGTTGACAAAGATGTGGAGCATTGGAACTCTCATATTCTGTTGATGTGTTGGTAATGTACCACAATTCCATTTGAAAAAAAAGTATGGTATCATCTCCTGAAATTGAACTGACATACACTATTAACCAGCAATTCCCTGTATAGATATATCCCGATGAAAAGGTGAACAGCTGTGCCCCTCCATATAGTGGCAGGATACACAATGGACTAGCATGACCTTCTGTGGGCTATCAAGTTAATTAAGTTCCCACAGATTACAGGATGATTGAGAGGAGAGTCAACGTAGCCCTAAGGCAGGAGAGTAAAGATATAGAGCTGTCCTTGGCACATGAAGTCAAACTGCTTCTGATGATCTTTTCTGAAAGTTATTGGGAGTTGGAGAGATCATTTGCTGGGTTAATGGTTCCTTACTATGTGTTAAGGATTGTGTTCATTTTCTTCAATTAAAATACCAGAAAGAAAATGGCCCTCTAATTGTCTAGTCATCTGATTTGGTTTTTGATTTATACATACGGGCATGATAGGAATCATTGCTCCTGAATATTTCAAGTCTTATTGATTTCACTACTCTAAAATTCATCCTGGGTGCAATATTGTTTTTGGTTAATTATCTTGGTAGGATATGTGGGATACTTTTTACTATAATATTTCTTACTTTAAGACTCGGGGAAACATTCCCACACTTTTTTCCCACCGTATATTCTGGAACTGTGGAGTGTATCAAATACATAGAATGCATCAAATATATTATTAACTGACTGCCATAAACCTCTATTTTATGTGGTGGATCATGGTGACATTTGTGTCTTTGAAAGTTAACATCTACTTAATTATCAGAAAATCTGGATGTTTCCTTTTACCAGGTTCACAGACACTCTTGTAAATATCCATAATTCCCTTCCATCAGAATGTATGGCTCTGACCATTGCACATAGCTCTGAGACCCACTTTCCTCACAATTGAAAGAGTTCTGGAAAACTCTTCTAATTCTAATTCTAGAGAATTAGATAAGAGGCTATGAATCCCAACTGAGGTGAATTGAGTTTCTGTCATATCTGTTTTTTTTTCCAATTATATATGTTAAGGAGCATCTTGATTAATCTTATATTTCATTTTTAGGGACCCAGAATCAATTTGCTATTGCCACAGATCTGTGCAGGTCAAAAACTGATTACCAATCTCCCTCTCTGGCTTATTTAATAAGTCGCATCCCCATTGTCTTTGATGATTACACGCTACATCTTAGGTTCCTATTAATCCCACTGATGTTTCTCAATTCCTTGTAGCATCTCCCACTGTCATAGCCTGCCTAGAAGACAACCCCACAAGAGTTTTTTTTTTAAGAATCTTGGTCTCTTTTCACCAATAAATTCTTACTAATTTGGTGAAAGGAAAGCCTTGGTGGATGGTTAATGGATGGCTGAAGAAATTGCACGAAATAGATTCATTTCAACATGCCATTTCCCTAGCTTTTAGATTTATTTTAGCATCCAACCAGCTAGCCCAGCAAACAGATAATGCCAACTCTAGATGCTCATGCAAACGTATTAACTACTGCATTCCATATGAGTATACCCATATCAATAACGTTAGCCCAAATGCACCCATCCAATGCCTCGGAGTCCCACTACTTCTCCAGCAGTACCATTATCATAAGAAACTTGGTGACATTGAGCAATTAATTGCTACTGCTACCTGAAACCCTTATAATTTGATTTTATTGGTCAGCCATTTATGTCAATTAAGTAGGCTAGATTATGGGCTCATTCAAAGCTACAAGATAGACTTTCTGATTATCAACTTATATTTTCAGATAAACATCCAGAAATTTCAGTTGTTTTTTTCTCTGTTGATGCTCTCTTTGGTTATCAGACAAAGTCAATTGATACTACCAACTTATAGTGCTTATTTTACCATAGCCCTTCAATGCCATAACCACTAGATTCCTTAATGCCTTCATATTTACCTATACAATATCACATGACTTCATTAATGATAGTCATAATAACAGTGCTTCCTATATCCCCTGGCAGAGACATTATTTGTTTACTTCATAGGTATACAAACAGCCCGTTCCAAGAATTTCTCTGTTTCATCAGGTCAATTAATATACTGGCAAGATCCATCAGTAGCAAATAGCACCCTCAAATTGATTAAGGAACAGTCTAATAAAGGGACTCATAACAAATTTCAGATGGAATGTAAGAAAACTCCAAGGGATAGAGCAATGCCCAAAGCCTAGTAAATGGATTGGAAGAAGTAATTTTCATGTTTGTTTTAATTTATAAGACCTTCCTGTGTTCCTAGACTTAAAAATATTTAACAATGGGTATACATTAAGTAGCATCAAATCTGACTAGAATTATAGAAGGAGGCTTTTGATTTTTTTTTTTTTAATTTGCATATGGGCAGGAGGCACCAGGGATCGAACTCCAGACCTCCAGCACGGCAGGTCGGAGCTCTGCCTGCTGAGCCACGGCAGCCGCCCGGCTTTTGATTTTTAAGTGTCTAAAACAAACGTTCCAAAGTATTAGTTAAAAAATTATCAGGATGTCAATTTTAGGGGTCTATCTCAGAATTTCTGATGTTTGATCTCAGATGGAATACTGCTATTTGTTTTTAGAGAGTCCAGAGATGATTCTGCTGCAAAATTGAGTTTGAAGCTACTATTCAGCTCTTTGAAAGATCTTCCATGACATGAGATCTACCCGTGGCAAGTTAGGAGGTGATTGCCCACAATATCTACTATTTGAACATCTTCTGGACAGTACCAGCATTAGACTCATTTAATACTCGGAAAACATGAAGTAGATATTAAAATTCCAATTTTATAGTTATGTACTCTTGCTTTACAGTTATCTCAATGTTTTTGCCTATAAATTTATAAGCAGTTAGTAAACACATGGTGCCATTTTAAAAACAAACTATATTTAGCGTGCAAAAATATCAATAGCTTACATACTATATTTCTCCTATCTTCTGGTTTTCTATCTTGGAAGTAAGTCTCATTTTGCAAATCACAGACCAAAACAATCCTTTTTTCTCTATCCGACCTCCACCAAGTGGCAACATTTACAAACAGCTTTTATCAATTTCTTATAGATTTTTGTTCTGCTCACCACATTTATAAATAATGGGAAACAAAATACAGTCTACTAATGTGACCCTGGACATAGATATGGGCTTCATTCCTTCACCATGATATGCAACAGTGCATTAAAAAGCATTAATCCTTAAATTTCAGAAATTGCTGTCTTTGATGAAATTTACCCTGTCCCAAGGGTTATTATTTTAACAACAAATTTTAATTATGCTGTTTTCTATAACAATGACATATAGAAAATGTGTATCATAAATGCAATATTTGGGCCATGAAAACAAAGAACTAAATGTCAAATATGCTCTATAATTGTTTTGAGCAAATTATGAGTAGAGTAGAAGAATTCTGCTTATGAAAAAAGAGGGTATGTATATACGTATATATGAATGTAAGAGTGTAGGTGTAAAAATGTATATATACATATATGGATACGAATATGTATATATGTAAAATATGAGCCATACTATTAGATTCTCTTAATGTAGCTGGCTTCAAAATTGTGTAGTTACTGTGGTGAATTTTATATTTTAAATTACATCACAGATAATTCTCTGATTGGGCATTTGTATTCTGGGCAAAGTCAAATCTTCCAAAAGGCTTTTAAAAAAATTTGTGGTATAGCCACTGCAAACTTTTGCATTTCTACCGTGGATAACTTTTTGACAAGACAATATTCTATAACCATTTTACTTGAAAACTACATTGTAAGTCTCTTTTGAAAATTATACATTTTCAAGAATAAAATAATTATCTTCTAATACTAATAATGTATTAAAATGATCTTTATTCACTGCATTTGAATACAGAGTAAATAAGAAAAGGCAACTATTCTGGTAGATTTAATTTGATGACTTTATTACCTAGTATAGAGATATTCGATGCTTAAAAACCCAGCAAGCACAGAATTCTTGTGCCACAAGAGGAATCAATCCAATTGTGGGAGCTGATTAAGCAGTCTATGTAAGGTTGTCTTCATATTTGTTGCTGGAGCTTCGAGGATGGACGGTTGGAAATCTCTCTTGTGGACAACCCTTACTGGAAGCACACAGGAAAGGAAGTTAAGGGAGAAGTCGTTCAGCCTAGATAAGTTGGTACATTACCATAGTACTACAATGTAGATTCCCGTTTTAGTTATGAAGGACATATATATATAGCTATATGTGTATGTGGAGTAAATACCAAGACAAAATAGCCAACTCAATGAAATAATTGGTTGTCTGGGGAGAAAATAAATAGAGTTTTCCTTTAATTTATTGACTTTTTAATTTTTTTGGTGTCAGTTTTAACTAACAAAACACTTTCAACCCCTTAAAAAGAAAAATGCAATTGATTATATCAAAACAAAGAATCACAAAACTAGAGATTCAGAGCAATATTATATATACAGCATCATTTGCATCAATCTGTAATGAATGGAGTAAAACTGTAGATTGTGTAAGATTATGGGGACATAGATCTGTGAAGCCTGAATCAAGAACTTGGCTCCTGTGTTACCTTGGGAAGCCTCAGGCTCCTAACACTCAGCTATGTCAGTCATTATACATGTGCATATGACAAATAAATAGCAGATGTTCACCATATTTAACATTTATTAAACAGTAATTCAGGGTATTCATAGATAAGTGATTTTAAATATCTCTTGTACCCAATTTCCCATCAGATAGATGTATGAAATTCCTGTTTTGGAAATAAATATCTATCCTAAAAGCAATTGTTCTGATTTTCCATCATCATTCCCCTATTCATTATTTTGTTGACATTTAATTCTCTCATTAGATATAAATAATCCATTTCTATTGATATTGCTCACCGGAAATGAAGAAGTTAAGTATTAAAATTAGGAAAATATGAGTTAACTCATAAGGGACATGGTCTCCAAAGATACTTCCCACTCTTTGAAATAATAGTTGCTGATGTTTATTGATCACTTATATTTTGCCAGGGAATGACGGTGTATGTTTACTGGCAATATCACAATCATTATGCACAGTTATTCCATAAAGCAAGTATGTTTTTATTACCCATATTGTACTGATATTCAAACAAGTGAAATAGATCTGTGCACTCTTTGGCTTATATACTTCTTAAAATAAATTGGGAAAGTATTTACCCAACTTGCATGTGTTTAATTTGACATCTAAAATTTTTCATTCAAAATTCAAATACCTTTCCAGCATATTGCAAATACTTGCATTTTTAATGGAAAATGGTTATATTATTGTTTTAGATAAACATGATGGACTTCAAACACAATGATAATTCGAAATCTTTCTTCAATCATTATTTAAAAAAAAACCTCTCTAACTGTAGGAAATACTATATTATTCCTTTCCCCTTTTGACTTATTTCCTCCTCCAAATTTTACGTTGAAATATTTTTTGCTTGAATATATCTTATTGATTTCATTAAAATACTCTATAGTATTTTACTATACTATTATTGAAAATATATTAAAATTTTATTTTTTAAAATTTTATTTGATTACAACTCTACACTCTAATATTCCACTCGAGTTATCATTACAACTCTAACTATTACAAATATTAAAACAATAAAATATTAAAATGTTGAAAAATAATTATTCAGGAAATGTGTATTCTTAAAACTTTATATTTTTATATGGATAGATTCTTTCCCGTTTAATTTATGGATGATGGATGAATAATATACTTTGCTAAAATGTGACAGAGAGTTCACAAACAACTCTTTTTTTTTTTGTGCATGGGCAGTTATCAGGAATTGAACCCGGGTCTCTAGCATGGTGGTGAGAATTCTGCTTGCTGAGCCACTGTCACACCACCCTATTTTATTTTTTAATAGAAATATGGGATGAGGATTTTTAATCATACAAATATATAGATGGATATGGAAAAAATTTGTGAAAGCAGTATCACTCAGTTGATTTTGTGCTTATAATTCAATAGACTTTCAGATAAAGATTTTTAAAAATGATCTATTAAGTTGATAACTTGATTAGGTCCTTCTCTAATTTTGTGGAAAGTCGAACTGGAAACCACCTGACTTGCCAAGAGATTAGTTTCACAATCATTCGAATTATTCTTTTTCAATTTTTGGAGGAACACCAAAAATCATTACCAAGACTTATCAAATAACTAATAGTTTACTTCTTACCTTTTCATTTAGAAGAAAACCTTAGTTTTATTTATGCATACATTTTTAAAGAAATATATTCATTTTAATACATATTACCATTTCTTATGGGGTAAAATTATTTTAAATTCAAACAAATTCAAAACATGCTTCATAACCACAAGTATCATACATCAAAATTCTAATTTGAGGAAAAGAGATTATATATATCTGTTTGGAAAAAAAGAGAAGGACAGGGTAAGAGAGAGGAACAGCCTGATACAGAAATATGTAAGGCACGTGCCTTCTATGGATTATCACCTGGAGGAACCAAGGTGCAATGAAACCTACATTGTTTCATACTGATGTCTCTTTGCTCTGCTGTGATGAGGTTCCCTCTGGAGTAATGCGTTCTTTGACAAAATTTGGAGAATGGAAGAGGCGAAATTGTCCAACGGAAACAGTTCTACTTTCCACCACTCTGCCCTCTAATAAATCTGATTTCAGGATATCAAGCACAAATGAAAATATTCCATTTCTAATGTCACGTGCACTTTTTTAAACTATTAGACAAGACCCTAAACCTGACAATGGGTCTGTGGTGCCTTACTTAAAGAGATTTTACCAGCACAAATAATTTGAAATGCCCCATTGTTTGGCATCCCAGAAGTTTTTTAAAATCCAGGAGAGTTCACCATAGAAGGATTCAGGTTGGTTAAGACTTGTCCCTTCATTTGTCAAATAGAAGAAGGGTGATTGTGATCAGGAGGTGGAAGAGGAGATCCCGCTCGACACACAACTGTACCAGGCAGGGTGATGTGGGAAATGGCACATATGGAACTTGAGCTTCTAGAAATTGACTTTCTTAAATCACTCTTGCCAGGCCCTTGGAAAGCCTTCAGGTACACCCAGAAGTACATTTAAAATCCAAGTTTGAAGACCACTGATTTAGAGAGATCAAGTCATTTGCAGAAGATCGCACAGATGAACTTACATTTAAGCTCAGACATCTTGACTCCAGAACCCAAGCTCTTAACTACTACACCATAGCCCTTTCTTTTACATTACTTTTATTTAAGGTAATTTCCACCTAGAAAGAAAAACCAATTACTCTTGAATAGCTGCAAGTGTCACACTGTCTCTCAGTGTAAAATGGTGCTACTTTAATCACCTCAACCTGTAATTCTACCTTCTTATAACAGGGCTGAGAATGTTTTTTTCCCGAATAGTTCCAATTTCTGGAAGTTGAATTTAAGCCTCAGGAAATCATATATCAATTAGAATGCTCAAATAAACTTTCTACATTTCAATTTATGAAATTTTATAGTACTGAGGTAATGATGTTTTAAAGTCAATTTTTTTGGTGTCCAGACTCATGGTTTGGCTGCTTTATACTTTCTTAATTTTTTGTTCCACTTTATCTTAATACAATGCCACAACATTATTATAAGGTAAATATTTCAGCTTCATTTATTAGGAAAACATCACAATTTTGTTTTAAAAACATAAATCATGGTAATTGACCTAAATTAATACTGTACGTTCAAAAAATGTTTGCCTCTGCCAACTGGAAATCTATTTCACACAGGGAATAACATAGAACTGCTATAGCAGTTCTCTCTAGAGGAAGAACAAAGTACTGCTACCCTACAAGAGTAGTTTTACTGTTTGTGCTGATGACAATGAAGGCTAAAATATTTTCTTTGAATTTTTTTTTCTCAAAATGTTGTGATTGACCATCAGTAAGCTGTTTTGAGATGTGGAAAAATAGTGCATTTGCCTTTGGAAAACAGAAAGGGAGGGATAGAGTGAGAAATTGTAGGAGAAAGGAAGGAAGGAAGGTAGACAGACAGGCGGCTATTAAGGAAAAAAAAATGAAAAGAAGTTTAAATATCACCCAGGTTCTTCTCTCATTTCTAAACTGGCGTATCAGCCAAACAAATCTGGGGCTATAATTTATATGTTCTGTTGAATATTAGAGAAAAAAAAACAAATTATTTTTTTCTGAAGGTATGCTGCTTTGTAGCGAAATAGTCTCTGTTTTGCAATGAAGTTTCATTGACTACCTGATCACATACCTGCTATTACATTTGACCTGCTTTCCTCAGTGTTATTACTGATAATTCTACAACAGTTCTGCTACAGACATACATAGAGGCAGCTGCCTTTGTGGCTGTTTAATGATGTCGCACAGGATGGGTTATGGTGTCAGCTTTCTGCCCAACATGAAGGCCCGCTTTAGCTCAGAACCCAACTGGGAAATTCTTTTCCCTATCCCAACATTAGCGATCTTCTGTGCAGAACTATGAACATAGATGCAGGAGGCAAAAATAGAAAGAAAAAGTTGCAGCCCCAGGTAAGTATACAAAGAAATCATTCCTAGGTACAAATAGCTAGTTCATGACAAGTGTTTTGAAGAGCACATCAGAGTCAAGGGATCCTCCCTAGCAAAACATGATGAAGCCTGGATGGTACAACCACCAATCAGAGATCAATTTTCTGGATGAGTACAACCTCAGTATTTGCTGCTAGACTTTTTGGAGCCACTCTTCTCTTTAAATATGTGTAACTATATTCCTTACCAAGAATTTTGTGAACAATCGGGGGCTGTTTTTTGTCCTCCAAAGTCACGGTATGGGGTTTATTCTTCTTCCTTACAAACGGCTGACTTCTTTCTATAAATTCATCCTATGCTAGATACCATCCACTTTTTTCTTTCTCACAAAGAAATCACTAAATAAGGCAACTGAGAGTAACAACCCTTACTGCAGAATTTCTTGTGAGGTAGCCCACCCCAGGCGATGCACATAAAATGTTTATAATAAAAAATGTTAGATATTTTTGTTCAGGCTTCTGAAAATTTCTCACTAGTTTACTTTCTCCTCAAAATCTTAGCCCCAGGCCTATTGCTAAAAAGTTCTCTCTCCTTCCACACTCTTTGCACATTACTTCTTTACATATTTTATATACATTATTCTCTTTATCCTTGAGTGTGCTGAGAAACTCCAAGTTCTACTTCATTTGGTATGCAGAAAACTCATCTCTATGTTTTCTCTTCTTTCAGAAAAAAAAAAAAAAGTCATGTTGGAAAGGAGGAGAGCAAGGAAGTTTTCACTTTCACACCCAAAGGATCCTTTTCCTAAGCAAGGTGTCATTCATATTTACTTTCATCGAACTGAACCACTTCCTTGTATATGAAAGCTGCTGTAGTCAGTTTCTTTTTTTTTTTTAACATGGGCAGGCACTGGGAATCAAACCCGGGTCCTCGGGCATGGCAGGCAAGCATTCTTACCTGCTGAGCCACCGTGGCCCACCCAGTCAGTTTCTTTTTAAAATTAATATATTTTCTATGGACACAAGGAAATGATGGACAAGATTTTCAATGCAACTGAAAAATACAGTTGACATATCCCAGCAAATATCCCCACAGGACAAGGGAGTTTGGTTTGTCTATATCTGAGCCTTTAAAGAATGCAGTGGGACCCTAGGAAAAGGTAATTTATTCACTTGTCTTTGCATCTGGGAAATGTCTTCCTTGTTTCATGTAGTGTGGGGTCTCTCTGGGCTCTATCAGTTTGTGTCCAGCCAGTCCCTTTACTTACCAAGCATTCGTTAAATTGATTAGTGGGTGAATAAGGTTTAGTATTTGAAGTCTGAGTTTTTATTCTTTTTCCAGTTCTGCGCTGCTATTTACATGGAGTCACAAAAGCACACCCCTCTCCAAGGAGAGTTAATGGACCAGCTTTGCCTAATTTCTAGTTCAGAAGGTTGTTTCCCTTGGGGGAAATCATAGTTTCACTAACCATTGCTGGAGAATTTTCCTGCGTTAAAATGCTGCCTCTGGGCTTTTAGTGTGTGTCTGTGAAGGAAAGTGACAGAGGGTTTGATACACTGAGACCGACCTTCAGTTCATGGTTATAGCTGCTGCTTATTCTAGAAAATCCTTGTGGCACTGGGATGAGGAATTTCCTCTTTCCCCATGGGACTGTCATGTAGTGGTGATAAAAGGTCCTAACACTCGACCACTTTTATTAAGCCAGCAGATTTTTGTCTGGAAGGAGACTTGAAGGTCTGAGGGGTGATATATCATAGATATGCTGAAACCGTTTCTATGGTGTGTGGCTCTGAGTCATCTTTTCATCATTTATCCTGTTACCAATGAACTTGTTCAGGCTCAGATGTGGATGACACGGAATAGACTGGTATCTGGTCTCGATTAGACAGAAATTCTACCAGTAGCTGAGATTATGCAGCTAGAATCACAAGAAAATGTTTGTTTGGGGAGAAGAACTTGTATCTAAGAGCCACACATTTAGGTCTCGATTCTAGCTCGTGAATTCTTAGGTAGGTCATTTAAGCGTATTGTCTAATATTCTTTCTTCTGTTGAGCTTTCATTTATTTTTTGTCTATTTAGGAGTAATGCTACTCACATTTCAATGCAACTTTGTAAAATGTATTAACAAAAGTGTAAGCATTAGTTCTTACTGATTTTCAGAAGCCAAATTACTTTTCTAAATATTGTCATACTGTAGTAATCTTATATAAACATTGCATGAATGGAATGAATTAATGTATTTTAATATATTCATCTACTTATGTCTATCATATAAAAAAATAATTACAATTTGTACTTGACAAGTGGCTGACGACTGTATACATCATTTATACGTGTGTATGTTTGTATACATATATATATATATATATATACCCCACATACATGAATGTTTGAATAAGGAATTGACTACCACAAATTTTCTGTTTAAGAAAGTGACCCAATTCACATCAGTAGGAATGAAGCCTTGCATGTATATATAACATAAAATATATGTATGTCTACTTCTTGAATTAATATAGAACTTTAATACAGTCTCGCAAAATCCCTTATGTTTTTATAAATTTTGTACAATTATCTAAAGTACATTGAAATTGAATGATTAAGAATATAAGGGCAGTGATTCTGAGAAAGAATAATAATTAAGGACAGATGGGTTTCCAGATACTAAATAGTTATTATAAAACACAATATTCCATATATTGTATTAATAGGACAATGAAAAATATATAAACAGATTCTATATATAAAGATTTAGGACATAATATCCAAAGGTAAAGGAGTAAATATTTATAAACTATGTGATAAAATTAATCAATTTAGAATCTTAGCATGCATTTTTTCACTAAGATAAGTTCTAGAAGACAAATCAAATTGAATTAATAAAATAAAGTAACAAAATATACCTAAACAAAGTGGAGGCCTTTCTAGGGGTCAATACAGTGAAAAAATAATAAAGAAAATGTACAACTTATTTGTTAACTATCTATACAACAAAATCACAAGTGGCATTAAAATGCCCCAAATTTTTAAAGAAAATGTTTTCCATAATTATAATGAAGGTCAAAGGGGTAATATATAAATTATTCATAAAATAGACTTACATAAAACTTGAATTCACTGATCAAAATATGAACAATGACCATGGAAAATGATTCAGAGAAAAATAGAATTGGCTAATAAATATAAAAAATCAACTAAATTAGTAATTAAAAAGTGAAACCTGATAATTAGATTTAAAATGGTTAAAACTGGAAAATACTTAAAATCATATATAAATTTGTTGTGTTGCAGCGTTGCAGTGCAGTGGTTCTCAATGCTGTCAGCACATGTGCAATACCTCCTAGATCCTGAAATGAAATTCATGCTTACTATAAATTACAAGATGCATAATTTCTAAGCAAAAATGAAATAATAATTCCCTAACTGGAAAATAAAAAGAGAGATTATTCAAGTTGACCAATAATGCTAATAAAATAACTGATTTAGGGAATCTATTTCTAAGATTCTTATAAATAAGAATGATTTAGGTGTTTTATTTTTGGTAAAGAATGCTGTTAATTGATAAAATGCCTGGTATGCCCTGTGAAAAGTTAATAATCCCATGTTGGTAAACAACTATGTTCTGTGGTTGTATAAGCAATGACAGTAGAAAATTGATTTGATTCAGTGAAATAATTTTCAAGATTTTCCAATACAGACAAACCTTTTGTATCCATTTTTTAGCAATTTCATGTAAACAGAAATGCACTATTATTACACAAATGGGGATGTTTCTCCCATTTGAATTTAAAATTTGCTTGACTTATACACAGCTAAGTTTTTAATATCTTTCACAATTTTATCAATTCCTCTCGAAACAGTGACATTGCTCAGAGAAATAGAACAAATCATTTCATTTGTACTTCTTTCTACCAAGGGACTGCTGGTAAAATTAGTTATTTTCTAAAATTGCATAGCCTAACATGCTTTGTAATTATTGGTGCCACTCTGTTACAAATGGGGCCTTTATCCTACTGTTTGAAAGACTTTTTAAATAAATATTCCTGTAACAACATCACAGTTTTTAGACTTTCCTATAAGTCTTGGAAAGCTGACATGTCTTTTTCAATTTTAAAAGGTTATTGCTCTGTAAGATGTTCAATTGATCATTATTATTCCACTACTCCATTAGAAAGAAACATGTTGGCAGTGTAGGCAAGCTGTAGTTCATTTACAAGCAAAATGATAAACTCAATTTGTGATGTTCAGCCCAAATATTGTAGATCCTTTTATCTTCAAATTTGGTATTTTGAAATGTGGTCTAATTTACTGTGAATTCGACTGAAGAAAATGTAGATTAATATGCATAGGATGTATATAATGACACTCTTAGTATCATTGTCAATGATGTGATTACATGATATGATGAACAAATTTCATTAAGTTCTGAACCAAAATAAGGAGGAAATGATAACAATTTACTGACTGCTTAGTATGACCCTAGCACTCTTCTAAGAGATTTATATGTTTTTACCCATTTAATTCCCAACTACCCTAGGAATTAGACACTGTTGTAATCCCCATTTAACAGATAAAGAAACTGAGTCAAGGAGAGGATAAGTAACTTGCACAAAATTGGAGATAATTGGTGGAGGAGCCATGTAGACTAGACTCTAAACCCATGGTCATAATCCCTAGTTATTGCATGATAAATTACTTAGTGTACACTACATGGTAAAATTACATGGTAAATGGAATGCATATTAAAACACTTTTTTTAGTATATATTGAAGATTTCTGTTTCTATGTTCATGAGAGATTTTTATCTTATTTTTTTTTCCCCTGTACAATCTATGATTGATTTTGTTAACAGGATAATGCTAGCCCCACAGAATGAGATGGGAACTATATTCTCCTCTTCTGTGTTCTAAAAGAGGTTGTGTAAAAATTATGTCATTTCTTTAAATGCTTGCTGCAATTAATCAGTAAAACCATCTGCTCCAGGAGATTTTTTTGGTAAGATTTTGAACTATGAATTAAATGTTATTCATTAAATCTACAAATATGACAATTTATGTTTTGTATTGCCTCTTAAATGAACAGAAGTAGTCTGTTGCTTTTAAGGAATTGTTCATGTAAGCTGTTGAATTTAGAGTTTTTTGTAATATTGTATCATTATCTTCTTAATGTCCATGTTGTCTGTGATGATAGCACTTCCTTCACTCATCGTATTGGTGATTTGTTTCTTCTCTATTTTTAATTTGTTAGGATGATTAGAAGTTTATCAATTTTATTGATTATTTTAAGGAACCAACTTGTGTTTTCATTTATTTTCTTTTCTATTTTTCTGCTTTCAATTTCATTAATTTCTGTCCTTGTAGTTATTATTCTATTCTTTATGTTTACTTAAGTTTACTTATAGTTCTTTTTCAAGTCTCTTAAGGTAGAGACTTAGATTATTGATTTGAGATATTTTATGTAATATGAATATTTAATGCTATAAAATTCCCTCTAAGCATTGCTTTAGCTGCATCTGACAAATTTTTATATTTTGTATTTTCAGCTCAAAATATTTTCCAACTTTCCATGAGATTTCTACATTGACTCATGGATTATTAAAGAGTGTTTAATTTCTATGTGTTTTGAGATTTCCAATTATCTCTCTATTATCAATTTCTTATTTAATTCCTTCCTGGTTTTAGAACATAATTTGATTTTTTCTATTCTATTGTTTATTAATATTTGTGTTGTGACCCAGGGTATGATCTGCCTTGGTATATGTTCCATGCACACTTGAGAAAAATGTATAGTCTTATTTTATTGGTTGAGGTGTTTATAAATATCATTTGTCTAGTTGGTTAATGCCAGTATTTAGTTCAGGTCTTCTATATTCTTACTGATTTTATTGGAGAATTGTACTTAGAAACCAAGATCTGAATAATGAGTATCCTTATTGCTGCTGGAGTGTTATTATTCCTAATCCTCTCAGCAAGAGAACTAGGAAATGCATGTGCTCATACTAACCAATGTATACAGTTACCTAACAGTGTTTCTGATCCTCCATCTGTCTATAAGTTAAGATAAACCACAAGTTCATTCAAGCCTTTTTTCTTGCTTGTCTGTGATTTTCCTTTCTGACGAGAAACTTAGTTCCTG
>PVIY010002369.1:99493-129114 GCA_004026745.1 Myrmecophaga tridactyla | reverse complement strand
ACATGATATTAATCCCATCAAGTTTATTTTTCATTTCAGATATTATAATTTTCTATTCTTGAAATTTGATTCAGATGTTTTTTATATCTTCATATCTTTGCTTAGGTTTTGAAATATGAATATATGTATAATTATTGCCCTGTTGGGTGCCAAATATTTTTGTATTTAAATTAATATTCTTGACTATTTCAAGGGTCTAAAAAGCAGTTTGCTCCTTGGACAAGTTCTTCAACATCTCTGTGACTGAGTTTCCACGTATATAAAATGGGATCATGGTAGAATTCAATCTCATAGGACAGTGAAGAGTTAATAGCATTTATATGGCATTTGAGACAGTGCCTGACACTTAGTAAGTACAATATGTGTCTTTGTTAAATAAATTACCATGATTTTTTAACTTTAAGGGCAGTACTTTCTTCTACCATTTTGCCTTTTGGATTTTATATGTCATATCTAATTTTTCTTCTTTTTATGTTTACTGATAGTCTTTATTTCTACAGGCTTCTTCACACCTCTTTCTCCTGTCTTTTCCTGTCTGTCTCTAGTGTTCCCTTTAGTATTTCTAGCAGAGCTGGTTTCTTGGTCACAAATTCTCTCAGTGATTTTTTGTCTGAAAATGTTTAACTTAAAACATTTTGAAAGACAGTTTTTCTGGATATAGAATTCTTGGTTAGCAGTATTTCTCTTTTAGTATCTTAAATATATCATATGACTGTCTTCTTGTCTCCATGGTTTCTACTGAGAAATCTATGCATATCTTATTGGGCTTCTCTTGTATGTGATGGATTGCTCTTCTCTTGCTGCTTTCAAGATTCTCTCTCTCTTTGACATCTGACATTCTGATTGGTAAGTGCCTTGGAGTACATTTATTTGGATCTATTCTGTCTGGAGTATGCTGCAGTTCTTGGATCTTTAATTTTAAGTTTTTCATAAGAGTTGGGAAATATTCAGTGATAATTTCCTCCATTAATTTTTCTCCTTCTTTTCCCTTCTCCTCTCCTTCTAGGACACACAAAACATATATTTTCATGTGCTTCATGTTGTCATTCAATTCCCCGAATCCTTGCTCATGTTTTTTCATTCATTTCCCCGTATTTCCTTTTGCTTGTCGGATTTCATATGTCCCACCTCCAGTCCACTAATCCTATCTTCTGCCTATTGAAATCTAACATTGTAGGTTTCCATCATTTTTTTTTTTCATCTCTTCTTCTGTGCATTTCATTCCCATAAATTCTGTGATTTGTGTTTTCAGACTTTTAATTTCTTCTTTTGGTTCATCCCTTGCCTTTTTTATATCCTCCCTCAATGCATTGATTTGACTTTTGATGAGATTTTCCATGCTGTTCAAACATCTTGAATTAATTGTTTCAACTCCTGTATCTCATTTGAATTGTTGGTTTGCTCCTTTGACTGGGCCATATCTTCAATTTTCCTAGTACAATCCATTATTTTTTGCTGGCATCTAGGCATTTAATTTCCTTAATTAGTTTATTCTGGAGATTGTTTTCACTTTTTTACCTAGGATTTTCTTGCTGGGTGACTTTGCTCTCTATCTGTTCTTTAACATTCAGTTCAGCATATTCTAGACCTTTAGCGTAGGTTTTGTTTAACAGATCAGAATTTTTCAGTTTTTGTTTTCTTGTTTCTTGCCCTGCCTGTATGGTGCCTTTTTTTTGTTTTCTCCCTTAGGAGGGTCTACTTAGGTATCATAGACTCATTTTCCCAGCCCAGACTGGCCTCCTCTCAGGATGAAAGAGTCACCTGCATCAGTTTTCCCTAAGGGAAGGTGAGACCCAGCAGGTTGAAAGAGTTTCCTATGAGGCCTGTAGACTCTGTGTTTTTCCTACCCTGCCCAGTATGTGGTGCTTCTCTGCCTGTGGGTCCCACCAGCATAAAGTGATGCGGTACCTTTAACTTCAGCAGACTCTCCCTGCTGGGGTATGTCTGAGACAGAGGAGAGGTTGTAGGCTGGCTTTAACCACTTCAGTTTTCCAGACCCTGGGGTCTGAATTCCTTGATGGAGGGATTCCACCTAAGCTGGGCTCCACCCCTCTCCTGGGGAAGGCACAGCCTCCAGACAAGCTCTCAGACAAGCTTAATTCTACCCTTGCCTGGGGCAGTTGCAGCCTGAGAAGGCTTGTGATTGTAAAAAGATAAAAAAAGAAAAGAAAAAAATCCTTTTCAGAGCAGGACCCCCATTCCTTGGGTTTGCCAATCTAGAACTTAAGTTGGCACATTACTCTACATATCTCCAGTTCCTATGTGCTCCCTCCTTTCTTTCAGGGCCCAGACCCTTTCAAATATTTTGTGCTGTCCAATCCAAAAAGCTCTGTTGTTTGTTTGTTTGGTTTGTTTGTTTGTTTGTTTGTTTTCCATCACCCCTGTCAGTCCTGCCCCCTCTGCATCTGGGCAAAAACCGGCAACCTCAGGTTTTATTCCCGGTTTAGCTGATTGGGGGCCTATTTTTAGCAGTCAGAATTTGTTAGTTAATTCCACAATTGGAGCTTGGTTGAGCTCACCCCCTTGCTGTTAGTAAAGTCTCTTTCCTTTCTCCTTTGGGAGCAGTCTGTGGGGGAGGGGCACAATCCTCCATGGCTTGGGGGACTCACAGTTCTGGGTGGGATGGCAGCCAGTCCAGCTTGTCCAGACTGGGGTACTCTGTATGTTTAGTCACTGATGTGACCCCAGCAGTTATTTTGTACTGTTCCTAGCTAGTTACTAGCTGATCTGGAGGACAAATTAAATTCCACACCTCACTAAGCCACCATCTTGGATCTCTCTATCATGACTTTTAATGATTATGTATGTCAGGCACAATGTAATTTTTTTTTTTACTTTGAAATTTTAGACTCTCGTGGGACTCCTTTGCCTCTAGTGTGGATTTACTGTTTCTTTCATGGATCATGTTTTTGGTGGTCTAACTAAAAACTCATCACCAAACCCAATGTCAGATTTTCTATAAATTTTTCTACTTGGGAGTTTATACTGTTGTATTTTACATTTAGGTCTATAATCCCCTTTGGGTTTATATTTCTGAAAGGTGTATTGTCTTGTATAGTTTCTATTTCCTTCCTCCCTCCCTTTCTTCCTTCCTTCATCCCTTCATTTCTTCTTCCTTCCTTCCCTTTCCTCACATGAATGCCCTATTATTCTACACAATTTATTGCAAAGACTAGCCTTTCTCCATTCAATTGCCATTGCTCCTTTGTTAAAAATTAGTTGGCTATATTTGTGTGGGTCTATTTTTGGAAACTCTGTACTACTTCATTGACCTGTATGTCTATTATTTTGCCAATATCAAGCTGTTATAATTACTATAGTTTTATCATCAGTCTGAAATCTGGTAGTGTGAGCCCTCCAAGTTTCTTCTTCAGTGCTATGTTGGCTATTCTAAGGAGTTTTGCCTTTCTATATACATTTCAAAAATTAAAAAAAAAAATCTAGAATTGCATGATGGAGTTTTTCTTAGGTTTGTATTGAATTTACAAATTAAGTCAGAAAATTTTATAACAACGTCAAGTGTTCCAATCACAGAATGTCTCATTTATTTAATTCTTCCTTGAATTATTTCATCAGAGTAATTTTCCAAATACATATACAGTGTATATTTTATGGGATATATCTCTAAGCATTTCTTTTTATTTTACTTTTGGTTCTACTATAAATGATTTTTATTTCAAATACCAATTAATTGTTCCTTGTTGATATTTAGGAGAACAAATAATTTGTTTTTATATTAGAGCAGTTGTAGCCTTACAGAAAACTTATGCATATAATACAGAACTCCAATATGCCTCCCAAACTCAGATTTTTTTATTAACATTTTGCATGAGTTTGGCACCTTTATTGCAACTGATAAAATAATTATTATATTATACCATTAACTACAGTTCATAGCTTACATTAAGGCTCACTCTTTGTATTGTATGCATTGTACAATTCTATGTTTTTTTAGAATTGATTCTAACATATATATAATATATATATTTAATTTTTCCACTTTGATTTTGCATATTAAGCTTAATCCTATGATCTTGTTATAATCACTTTAGAGTTTAGTGAGGCTTTTTTCTTTATTCTAATTCTTTGAGACTTTCCACATTGACATCATATCATCTGTGAACAAAGTTTTACTTTTTCCTTCCCAATCTGTATAGCTTTTATTTCCTAATCTTATTGCACTCGTTAGGACTTCCAGTATGTTGTTGAAAAGCAGCAGTGATATGGAACACCCTCTCCTTACTTCTGAAGAAAGTATTTTCTTAGCATTAGGGGTGGTGTATTTTAGCTGTAGGTGTTTATAGATGTTCCTAATCAAGTTAGGAAAGTTCTCCTCCATTTTATTTTACTGTTTTCATTGTGAATGGGTTTTGGATTTTGTCAAATGTTTTACGCATTGATAAGTATCATATGAGTTTTCTTCATTAGTCTGCTGTTATGACAGATTACAGTGATTGAATTTCAAATGTCAAACTCCCCCATATATCTGGAAAAATCCCACTGGTCATGTGTACGATAATTTTTATACATATTTGTATTCAATTTGCTATATTTTGTTGAGGATTTGGTTTCTATGTTCATGAGAGGTATAGGTCTGTAGATTTTCATTTTTGTAATGTCTTCACCCAGTTATGGTGTTATGTTTATGCTAGTCTCAGACAAGTTTGGAAATGGTCCCTCTGCTTCTATTTGTGGAAGAGATTGTAGAGAATTGGTATCATTTTCTTTAACGGTTTTGTAGAAGTCACCAGTCAAACCATTTGTGCTTACTGATTCCTTTTGAAGATTATTATTGATTCAATTTTTACACTAGATATATAGGCCCTCCTTCCTCTTGCATGAGTTTAGATTGTGTCTTTCAAGGGCTTGGTCCATTTCATCTAAATATCAAATTTGTGGGCATAGAGTTGTTCATAGTATTCTTGTTATTCTTTTATAGGTACCTTAAAACAGAATTTGTGTTCATCCCTCCCATATCTAATGGCATTGCTTTTATTCCTTTCATATACACATGTATATATAATCATTTCATATATAATCACTATGTTTTCTTATTATTTCTTTGAATAAGTATTTATCTAACTAGATCAATTAAGAATAAGAAAAACATTTGAAAATAATTATTTCACCTTCATTTAATCCTTCTACAATGTTTGTCCTTTTGAAACCAAAGGTCAGTTCTTAAATGATGCACATTTTATAATTTTTATTTTCTTTTGCCTGTTTGTATGTAGGTAATTTTTTGAAGGTTTTTACATTGTTTGTACATTTCAATCAGCAAACTATATATTTAGAAATAGCATAAACAGAACCATTGTAGTTTATAGCATTTAGATGCTTTCTCTTGGGAGATAACTCTGGCAGAAAGAATGTTGGAGAAATAGCTTACAAAATAATTTATTATCCCCAACACCATCCCCTAACGCACCCTCAAATCCAGTAGTGCCTCCAATCATTGTGTCATTAAAAATATTTCTACAAATTTCCAAAATATTCCCCAGGAGATGACTCTGTACTTATGTGAACCAATTATTTAGATCTCCTTTGATTTATTCTAATAAAATTTTATAAATTTCTCCATGAATTTAGTGCACATATTTGGTTTAATTCAGAAAAACAGATCACGCATTTCTGTTGTTCTACTAAATGTCATCTTTTAAAAATAACAAATTGTGCACTCTTTCTGGATATCATATGCAGGTATTTTCCTAAACTTTCTTATTACTTTTATTAAATTTCTATTATTTTAAATTTTTTATGAAAATAATTATATTTTCTGAAAATAATAATTTTCTTTTCTTACTTTCTCATTCTCTCTCTCTCTCTCTGTCTATTGAACTGGCTAGGATCTCTAATATAGTATTGATAGAAGTAATGGCAAGGATAGCCAATACCTGATTTTTTTTTTTTTTTAATTTGCATATGGGCAGGAGGCACCAGGGATTGAACTCCAGACCTCCAGCACGGCAGGTCGGAGCTCTGCCTGCTGAGCCACGGCAGCTGCCCCCAATACCTGATTTTAAAGAGAATTCTTATTTCCAGTGATTCACTGCAAAGTATGATATTGATGGAAGTTTCTTGTAGATATTATTTATCAGGTTAGAAAAGTTCCTTTCAAGTCAAATCAGTTCTGGGGTGATAAATATTAAGTATTTTCAATAAATCTTTTGAGTTGATCATATGCTACTTTTCTCCTTTATTAAATTATGAAATATAGTAATACATTTCCTTTTTAACCTGAATATTTTACTTTATTTCATTGTCTTACATTATCAACATTTTCTTTGATTCTTCTTATATTTAAACATTCTTATTGGTTGTCATTCATTCCTGCATCTCAAAATTTTCTTCGAGTCATTTTTTTCCTAAAGTATGTTCTTTATCAATTCTTCGATTAGAGTCAATAATTAAATGCAGTTTTTGTTTGTCTGAAACAAATGGTAAAATGAAAAATAATTTCATTTTAGCAAGGTTGTTTAGCCATATATAGACTTCTATATTGACTCAAAATTCTGACAAACCCTTTAGGGTATCATTTCAATTGCTTTTGACTCTATTGAAGCTTTTGAAATCAGCAGTCTGGTATTCTCTGTTCATTTATAACTAGTCTTTTCTTTCATGCTGCTTTAGAGCTTCTCTTTGCCTCTGTTATTCTGGGATTTATCATGATAGGGGTATTTAGGGTGTATTCCCTGTATTGAGGATTCATTTTATCAGTTCATGCGAATTCTACCATAATATCTTTGAATACTTCCACAACACTTCTCTTCCCATTTTCTCTCTTCTTCTAGAATGTTGATTATATATCTTAGCCCCTATCATCCTATTTTCTGTACCTCTTAATTTGATATTGCCCATCTCCTTGTCTACCATGACATATTCAGAATAATTACCTCTAATATACCCTTCTCATCTATTCATCCTCTCATCTGATCAATATTCCAAACCATTGTGCTTGACATAGTCACTGCCATATGTGAAAACGAGTGCTATAGAAAAAAGTCCAATGGACTCTTGGGCTAATATCTTGAGATACACGATTCACATAAAATTAGGTGGACTGCAAGAGGAGCCATTCTCTCCAAGAAAATCAGTTAATTCCATCCCCATCCTATATTACTGACACCCCTTTCAGCATGAAAAGGTTAGAAAAGGTATAGCCCTCTTATCCCTAAAGATCGGGAGAAGGATCAAAGAAGAAGGAGGATTTATAAGAGAGAAGATAAGATTTAACAAATGAGTATGACTGCTGAATCATTGTATTGATATTTCTTGTAGTCTCTAGTATCTTGGAGCAGCTAGGAGGAAACACCTGAAATTGTGGAACTGTAACCCATACCAAACTTTGAAATCTGTTCCATAACTACTTGCTACAATGTATTTTGAAATTTATTGGGTTTTCTTTTTGTATATATGTTATATTTCACAGTAAAAAAAATGCTAAAAAAAATAGGTAGCCCAAAGCCATGTTTACAAAAGTCTGTTTTAGCTCTACCACATAAAAATAATATTAAGAGGCCTTCCTAGTAGTGTCATGATTGATCTTTGGTCCAATGACTAAAGCTCTTACTATGCCAAACAGATTAATAAACAATCTCTCTCTCTGAACTGGAAAAGGTGTGACTGAACTAGGTAAGTAATCATAGTGTTCTCAGCATTATGGATGAATGAATGAATGAATAGATGGATAGAAAGACAGACAGACAGATAGGTAGATATACATATGTAGATATACATAATGGGCATGTGGATGCCAGTGTTTTTGCCTGGCCAATCCTGTGCTCACATACTCAAGTAAGACTATTATAGAATGGGGATCACAAAAGCTAGTTTTTTTCCCACTGTATCCTATTGAAAGAGCTTATGAATCAACTAAAACACATATCTGGTCTTTGGGGGTATGTCTTGAGGAATATTTACCTATCAGATGAACCTAGGTACATAAGGAACATTGAAAATACATCCCAAGTAGAACTAAAGATGGATAAGTACCCTAAAAGAAAAAAACAAAAAACAATGGACAGTAACCAGGAGAACCTATTTAAGCTTTGATCTCCATTAACTGGTTTGCATCTCTTGAATAATCATTGAGCTTTTCTTGGCCTCAGTTTTTTCATCTATAAAATAATGTGATTGGTCTAGATAATTAAGGTGCCTTCCACACTTTACACAATCTACTATTACATGAAAATTAGGCCAATAAGCCAGAATTTATTTTATTGGAGAAAACTTAGTCTCAGAGAAACCAAGCAAGTAGGGAGAGGACAGCGCTTACTTTAAGACTTGTCCTCTAGAGCCGGAAAACTCAGGCTGCAGATATTGCTGACATGTAATACTGTTTCTTCAGAATTGGCTGGACACATCACATCCTTTGTGTATATCAGAACAAAAGGGTCTAAATGGGAGATTCCCAATTAAGTTACAAAATTTTTCTAAAAAGCAGGAAGAGACAAGGAACGAGTATGGAAGATGGTCAAATTAGAAAATCATAAACTCAGAGAATTGTAGAGCTAGATTTGGGGATTGATGTTCAAATTACTTTATCTCTGTGAGTGAACTGAAGCCCAAAGGGATTAAATAACTTGCCCAAAATTACTACATTGGTTAAGAGTAGGAAAATAAATAGGCTATCATGTATAGTTCAATCAGTTCTCTTTTACAGCATATTCCAATCTAAAAAGAGATGCCAATTCCCAAGGGGAAAGGGAGTCTCAGGAATTAATATACAATTTACAAATTCACATAATCTCAAAAAAATCAGCAACGAATTATGGAGCTTCTGTAGGTCTACCAGATCAGTGTTTTACGCTGCTAATGCAAAAAGATTAAAAATAATAATAATATACTTCAGAGAAATAATACTACATATCTGCTTTTTTGTATCTTGCAATATCCTTTCTGGTCAAGTACCCTATCTCAGGTGCAGATATTGATTTTTTTCTAGCTACACCACAATATTTTACCCTTACCTATTTCATTCCAACAGTTTCCAGCTTGTAATTATAAAATGTTAAAGGCTCACAGTCGTGTAGTTTCTTATAATTATTTAGTATATTAAAATCTAACTACAGATTATTAATCAAATACCATTATTGACAATAATGAATTTCAGAAACTCATCACCTCTTGCTTTCCTAAACTATTTCATTCACCACCACAGAGAAGAAAATGATGTTAAGAAGGCGGGCTGACAGTTCTTCACTACTCACTGTATAAAATCCCATTTTTTCTGCACCTGGTTCTGAGTTTCTACGGAGATTACTAAAGCCAGGGTTCAAGGTGGGGAATGCAGAAATGCCATCTACTTAGAAAGAGTCCTGGTTTCCATATCAGAGTATCTGTTTTTCTAGTCATGTGTCTATTATCAAGATATTTAGTTATTTTCCACTTTAAGGGGCAAAGAGAGGGGGACTCTGTTTCAGAATGTGTGAAACAGTGAAAACTATTTTCTCTACCCATCTCCCAGAACTTTTCTGGGGGCCATATATGAATACTTTAAATGAGCATCAGGTTTTGCTTTGTTTTTCCTTCTTGGACAACAATTCTTCAATTGTTAAGAAAGACAGAGTTTGGTATGATGTGACTCAAGAATTATAAGATGAGGGCGGGTTTTTTCCTCTATGGTGGGCATGCAAAGGTTTCCATCTGTTGAGAACTTCATAAATTAAATCTCAGTGATGGTTTTACCTAATGAGGGTGCACATTTGCCTTCCAGGAGAATCTGAATTCTTGACATTTTAGTGGAAAAAACATATCATTTACATGTAATAGCAGAGCAAGTGAAAAAATAAATAATTGCATAATTATTGGTAATAATGAAGGAAACTTTGTCATGTCATGAAAAGACCTGAATGAAAAGTGAAAAACCAATACACTTAATCACCTGGGTATTTGGTGTGCATGCCAACACATGTGTAGAAATCAGAAATGTAGCATAGAAATAATGAACTTTTTTTTTCTCCTCTTTTCCAGATCAGGGAAAATCTTTTAGAATATCTTTTTTCTGTGATAATGGAAATGTCCTAAGTTTTTTGTGTGTGTGCTAATATGATGGCCACTCACCACATGAAATTACTGAGCATTTGAAATGTGGCTGCCTACTGAAACTAAGGAACCAAACTTTTAATTTGATTTATTTCTAGTTGATTTGTATTTAAATAACTTCATGGGCTTATGGCTACCACACTGCAAAGGGCAGTTCTAGATATTTGTTTATTCTTTATTAGCACTTCAAGAAACTTATCATAAATAAGTCTACCTAATGGCTTATTAGACAGTCGTTACTTTCCCCCATTGTCTCTCTCTCTCTCTCTCTTTTAATTTCAAATTCAAGAAACAAACTACTATTAGAATGAACTCTTCTCTGATCTTAGTTCCACCATCTAATCCGATTATGGGAAATTAATCCCTTTGAAAGTAGCTGCTTTTATTTACTTAACAAGTATAATTTATATTATTTTCAGTGTAAAAATTATTACACTTCACCAATAAAATGAGAATATAAGCTACATAAAAGGATCTCTTGGCATGCATGTGATCTTATCATTAAACATCTTGTTACCGAGTGGGAAAATCCTCCATACCTCCCGCAGACATGTAGCACACTGGAACTAACTGTTTACCCACATCAGATGCCTTTCAAAGCAAGCCACTGAGGAGGATGCAATTCATCACAGTTATCCCAGGTCACCATGTGTTCCACTGTGTCGTTCCACACGGGAACACAACATGACACGGTATAATTAAAGGAATGTGATGTGGTGGCTCCCATTAGAAAGAAGGGATGTATTTTCCAGATCAGCTCATAGGTCTCCACTCCAGCTGCCACAGAGAGGCTCGGAAGCTTTTGCAATGAAAGCTGGCCAATCTCAAGAGTGTTCAAATGCATAAGGCCTCTACATTTCTGCCCATTTCTATTAAAAGCCAAGTCAACCACTGTCAAAGAGCGTTACGGACCTCCTCCCTCAAGCTGCAATCTTGTCAAATCTCATAAGCCAAACAAGGTTGGGGCTGGGCGTGTACTTGGATAAGAGGCCTGTTAGGGGAAAAGGAAGGTATTCTAGGTAATCCCGTGGAGCCACTCCATCTTCCCAGTCAAAATGGGTTCACTCTATGGCTAGTTCATCCCTGATCCCAGTACCTTGGCTTACAATCATAGACTGGGAACATCATCATGAATTGCACATTGCATTCTCCTTCCCAAAGTTGGGAAGCATCTTGTCTTGCTTTCCTGGCTCTGATCCAGTTCAGCTAATTGCTTCCTCTCACATTAAATTCCCCCTGCAGTGTCTATCGAAGGCTGTCTTCTTCATTTATGATTCTAAACTGTTGTGCCATGTTGTTGTGTGCTGGCAAGCAGCTGTTGCGCTCCTTTCCAGCTGTGGTGGAATTTTGTAGTGGCCAGAGTGAATTGTACACATGCCATACTCAATTGAGTAGAGAGGAGTCGTAAAGTCCTGGAGCTCATCCCAATGATGCATGCCATTTCAGTGAAAAATTATTCTATATAATCATATAGATGCAAATGCAGATATATACTCCTACAGTCTAGACTTGTTAACTCACAACCATCTGTCTGAGATGAATTCTCAAAAGGAAATCAGGGTGGTGAGGCAAAGCGTGGGTTGGAAGTTGTGAAATTGGAAACCCTTATTTGCATGATTTTTATTTTTATTTTTTGGTTTAGCAGGAGGACTCTAATTTAAATCAGTCATTGAATAAACTTACCCATGTCAGTTTACAGAATTTTATTTAAGAAATATTTCTCCATGTCTTGGTTTAAAAATAAAAAAGGATACTCTTTTGCCACACATGAAAATAATTTATAACATGCCAAGAGTATAGCACTTAGAATATTTGGTTTGGACACATATATGAGGACCAGGGCAACTATTTGAATGACTCTGTTTTAGACAAAGATCTCCCTTTGCCCTATTCTTAGTCCCTTTATGATTTCTTCCCACAGTACTCAGTCTCATAATCATCTGCAGTTTTCCACTGTGGTACCCCTCGTGCTGTTCTACATTTACCCACCCCACTTTAAAGCACCTGATATCCCCCAAATGACTTGTTATTCCAAATACTTCCCCTATTCTAAAACCTCCATTCTCTTACTGACAAGCAATTCACTTCAGTTCAAGAGAGGAAACAACCTGTGTAAAATAATTTGCTCTAAAACGGGCATCGCTAAGTTTGTCTGCCTGGTCTTCTGTTCCCTTCAGCCAGTCTAACAAGGCCAGATACAGGCTTTGGAGTCTTTATTATGGATGCTCTGTCATCCTCTTCTTTGCTTCCTATCTGCTTTCTTTCTGATCCAATCTTCACAAAGCTTTGAAATCCTGATACAGGATAGCTCAACACAATTCTGCCTTGGGCAATTTGGACTCAGAGCTCAATCTCTTTGGTTTTTGAGTCTTGGGTTCCTACTTTCTAAGGCTGGGCTCAGTCAACTGCTCAGACTGTCCTCCCTTCAGAAGGCTGGTTCTCACTCCAGAAATCTATCACCCAACACTAACCAAATGAGCAATGCTGTGGCCTGGCCACCTCAGACAACCTCCTGCAGAGTGGAGGAAGGCAGTGGAAGGAGAAAGAGAGGAATCTGTTCAGACAGAATAGTTTTTCTATCCCCATGCACTTATACTGTAAATAAGTACTTTGGAATAAAAGTCAAGAGATCTGCATTCTAATCCAAACATTTTATTTATTTTGTATCTTTGGATAAATCAGTCATTCACTTTAAATGAATAAGTTGTATTAAAATTAAATGCTTAAAAATTTGGAATTAATGTTAGAGGTCATTTGATAAAAATTCTCATGCCTTGTAGGAATTTGGGGGCCATACTGTAAAGAGATGACCACTCGGATGTGAATGTTTATGATCAGTCAGATACTTGATGGTTTTGATATCCTCAGCTTTAAAGACACTCAGTAAACCCCTTCTTTGACAGATTTCCAGGTTAAACAGGAAACAGTCTAATGTTTATGGAACATCTATTATCATTAGATTATTTGCATATGTTATTTCACTTTACCGCACCACAATCTGTTACAATAGATGCTATTTGAAGATAGTGAAGCTGAGACAGAGATTTTTAAATCTTGCCCACAGGCACTAAATTAATGTGTGAATAACATTTGGATTTTAGTCTGTAAGTCTGATAAGTCCTCCCCATTCAGGGGTGCCATACCAGCTCTCTGGACTTTGCCTTCGTCTGCAGACATGGCATCTACAAGGACCTCTCCAATTGTTTGTATTGATTTTTGTTTGACCGTATCAGTCACAGATTAGAGAATCATACAATACCAGGGGTTGTAATATCCTTTAAATGTCATCGGGTTCAGCTTCCTTTCAAGGCTTGCATGCTTTCTATAGCCATTGCACTGCTTTCCTTATTAATCATGGATGTCCTTTCCTCTAGCCTCCTGATCAGATTGAAATAAAGAGCATGCTGTTATTGAACTCCCTAAAACTGAGGCAGAACCTTCTATAAAATAGTTTAGAGATTGTTTTGTTACCTTCTAAGAACAGAGTATCATTAGAGAGAAAACAGGAAGTGCTAAAGCAGAAACCGTGTTGGGTACTGCTTTCATGTCACTGCAGGGAGATGTGCACATGAGCAGGGCCAACATGGGCAAACATTTGAGTGCTTCTGAGGCATTGGCTCAGTGACATTGACATGAATGTTGTGATTTCAGTTGCATTCAGTTAAACCAGAGTGGGAGATAGGAAACCAGACTCACTGTATTTTTGGTAGGCTAGACTTAATTGTCCAAACTCTCCACACTCTTCAGCTTTGCTCTGATTTGCACCTAAGCTTGAATGTCCATCATTGGAACTAGATGAGAATGTATCACTCGTACTTCTAAAGGACAGCTATCTTAGTGTTCTCCAAATGATATTGCTTTATTTCTCAGGCTGGGATTTCCACCTTCCGTGTGGTGGAACTTGTTGAATCAAAAAGTCCCAGTTTCTACCACGAAGTCCTCTCTGATCATGTCAGCCCAGATAGCTTTCTCCTGCTTCTGAAATTCTATTTAGACATTTAATCCCATCATTTCATTCTGTTATATTATTTTCCCTGACCTTCAAAGAAACATCTCTGTGGAATAGTGTGAGTGTGTCTCCTCCTTGTTGCTTATTACCAGAGTAAACATTATTATAAGTGTTTGCCAAATAAACACCACACATTTCACTTGCATATTGGTTATCTCTGAATGCCATACCACAGGAAGATATTCAATGAGGAGACCTATTTAAATAGACCAAAGGTTTTAAATACAAATCCTCTTGTTTTGTTCAATGGGAGTATATTGCACATAAGATGAAATTTAAAGAAGCATTGCCCTGATTGTCCAGAGTCTTAGGAGACCACCTGACTATTAACTGCCCTGGTCATAGAAACAATTCCCCGGTATCTGAGTGGAATATTTCTTCCTGGATCTGGTTGTCTGTTTAATCACTTTCTAACAGGCTCCTCTATTCATATGTCCACTTGATCTACATTAATTATTCTAACTGACATCCTTGTTAAGTGAAATTGTTTTTCCTAGCTAGACTATAAATAGCCTCCACCTTATTCATCATTTATCTCTTTGGAGATCACACTGGTTGCATTTATAAAGAAAGAAAGCAATGACTTGGCCAAGATACAGGAAGCAGCCCTCTTTAGGAGCAAAGGAATTTCACAGTTATTGGAGAGACACAGCTCATTTTTTTCTTGACAACACACCCAGGACAGGGCATTGGCTTTCTTTTAAGTGTGAAATATTGCTTTCTGTAGTGTTCTTTCTTTGCTGTCCAAGGAGGAGGCAAAGGAGAAACACCAGTAATAAGGGGAAAGCAGCAGGAATAACTAAAATTAATAAAGCCTCATCTTCTGTCACCATTTCTTATCCACACAAGAAAAAAAACAAGGAAAATATTTCAAGGTTAGCATTTACTTAAAAAAATAAAACAACAAAGGGAAAAATGTTGACTGTGGCTAAATGTTACATACAGGTATATGTAAAAGGTTTAGAGTTAACTTCTTGATATGTTTAGTCCAATGGAAGTCTGATAGCTGAGAAGGAGATAAAGTTCAGTGCCACCTATGCCAGGGGTACCTCTCTAATGTTTACTGCTGTTGAGATGTTAGAATTCTCTTGGGCCATAAGAGCTCATTATATTATGATAGCATGTATCTCCACGATTTCAGTGGCTCAAAACACAGAACTTCATTTTTTGCTCATGTTTTATTGTTTCCTATGGTCAGCAGGGTGTTCTGTTCCATGTCATCCTCAATCAGAGTTCAATGAAGACTTCACCATCTGGAATGTTGCTAGTCACCTGCTAGGGGACAGAAAAGTGGCAAGTTGCACAGGGCTTTTAAAGATTTTTCCCTTGAAGCAACATGTCACTTCTTGTAACATTTCATTAGCCAACATAAGACACCTGGCCTCACCTAACTTCAAGGATGCAGGGAATTGGAATTACAGTCTTTCCATGCTCCTGGAGGAGGAATAGCAGAAATATTGGGTAAGCAGGATCAATGTCTTCCAAGAATCACCCCCTTTGAGCAGTAAATAATCATTTACTGTCTTATGCATGTCTTCCTTCTCCAGGGGACCTAATCTTAAAGCCCTTTCTGGTCAAACACAAAGTCTGGGCTCTCTTAAAGCTGCAAAGAAATCTCTATATTAGGTTTATATATGGCTACTCTTGATCCAGGCATCTATGAATTAAAAAAAAAAATCTCTCACTATGTATGGACATGATATTGACTATTTAGAAGATGACCACAAAAAAAATCAATGAGGTTGTCGCTTTCTCTTATTAAAACAACATCTGCTGTCAGCTGGTTATTTCACTGTTCTTAATTAACAATTGAATTCCATGGGCCAATAGACAGTCTACTTGGTTATATGGCAATTAGCTACTATGACCATTAGGCAGATACACTAAAAAAAGTAATGAAAAGCAAAATTGCTGTATTGCAGACAAAAGGCTTATATATATACATAACATGGGTATATTTAAGTTTTTCTTCTTTTTTTTTTCTCTTTCACTAGCTTTAACTTTTCAGTTCTGTTATTTGCACATATTGTTCCACAATGGGTGAATGTGTATGTGTGTATGGGGAGGGGTTGTGGATGAGTAGAAAATCAGTTGAATCATTTCTAATCTTATTCATGTTTAGGCTGTTACTTTTAGAAACATGGAGTCATAGAATCAGGAGCTAGAATTTCTTATTGCTATTCTCCTCACTACTTCTCCCTGTTTTCTCAATGCTTCTTATAGACTTAGTGTTCATTCTGCAGTCTTTTTAACATCCCTTCTATCTACTGTGTCTAGTATTTCAAAGTAGACTAGATCCTGGAATTTCCCCATTTATAAAAGCTCAGATTAACTCTTGACTATTTCACAGGTTTATTTTAAAGAAATGAAAATTTCCATATTAGTCAAAATTAAATCAGTTGCAAGCAACTAATAGTCAGCTCAAACTAGGTTATATTTTACAAAGTCACAGGTCAGCTATTGGTGCCTAAAACTCCATGCCCACAACTCAGTGGCTTAAAATAACAATAATTTATTTTCATTCAAGAATTCATGAGTCCACAGGTCTCAGATGAACAGCTCAGCTTTAAACCCAAGAGCTAGCTGGACTTTGCTTCTTATTGTTGGTTGTGTTTTTTGTCTACATAAATAAATTATGGATCCCAGCCTGAAAGAACAAGTAGCAATTTTCATGGTGATGATACAGGTACCAGAGGACAAGCTCAATGGTGCATACATTTTAAACCTTGGTTGGTAACTTTCTATTGGCCAAAGCAAATGGTGGGGATGAATTCAACATCAAGGTAGAGTGAAAGTATTTGCCTCCCATGGAAGTTGTAGAAAGTAAAGGAGTACTTTTAAACAATAATCTAATCTACCACAAACAGCATATTGGTCATTGTATCTGGTAAGTCCAAGGTCAGTAAGTCAATCTATGTGCACAGCAAGATAATTGCCTTCTGCCTCTCACTTTCTCCCTCACTCTTAGTATCTCCATCTCTTATTTTTGATCTCTAGGAATGTTGACTTTATTGTCAGGCAGGATTTCTCAAGATGGCTAAAAGTATAAACTCTCATAGTTTGGAGGCTTACTTTCTCATGGGTTCTTAAAAAAACAATTTTCCTCCCCCAGAATTTATGTATCAAAACACAGAGAAGATTCTGATTGGTTTAACTGGGGGTCCATACCTAGATGCATATCCAAACACTAGAGCTAGGGAATGGCATATGAGATTGATAAACCTAGATTAACACATGTATCAGGTGGATAGGATGTAAAACTTGAGTGCCTCAGCAGGATCAGGTGGAGCTGGGGAAATATGGTTCCATGAAGACAAATTGGGTGGTTGTTACTAGCAAAAGAAGTGATTAATACTGAGCAGGCCAAAACAATAGATGCCTACTACAAAAATATCTTGCAATTATTATTCATACCTCTTAAATAAAATAATAACTTGTAATTCCACAAAAACACATAGATATGGAATGTGACTCAAGGAATTTACCCCTTTATAAGACCTCAGATTATCTCTTTAGTTGGGTTTTTAGAAAGGGAGACGATTCCCATATTTCTAGAGTCCAAAGATGTTTTTTTCAAAAGCATTCATCTCATTTATGACTCGCATAAGAGTGATTGTTTTTACTTTGTCCTTACTTAGAGAAATATGTTAGTTAGACTATTCATGATGAAGTTCTGATAAAATACTTGAACAGCTAGGGAGCTTAGAAGTCATGTGATAGAATAACTTTATTTAAAGATGAAGATAAAGAACAGGAGGCATCAAAGTCATAGCTAGATATTGACAGGACCCAGCAAGATCAGACCATGTAGGTTAAAATAGACAAGCAAAAAGACTAACTTGGGAATAGATTCGCATTGCTTAAATAGATCAAATAAATAGAGCCACAGGGAGTCTCCTCTTCATTCCTTACTTTGTAGAAACAAGCCATCCCTTTCTAGACCAAGTTCAAATTAGAGAGGGAGGGCAGATCTAGTCATTCCACTTTCACACAATTCAGAGATTGGCAGGGATATCTAAATGCAAACCCTGCTGCCCTGTGTGTGCCCAGGATGGCAAATAAGTACACATTCATCAGGCTTTCCAGATCCCCTCACTCTTATGTAACCAAAGCCATACACTTGGTGGCCTCTGATAATTACCAATCTTTAATTTCTTGGTTTGCTCTTACAGCATGAAAAGTTGTGATAGTAGATGAATGAACAATGTACAAAATAGGGAGTTGAACATGAACAATAATGAAGTTTTATCAAAGGAATATTTGTGTTTATGAGTGAGGAGATCATTGACAGGCATCACAAGGGACCCATTTCCTCTCTGGAAGGGCAGGTACAATATCCTATGTGTAGTGTAATCAAGACTACCTGACCACCTTTAGAGGACGGTGGGGGAGAACAAAGACTCTTAGCTCAGTTAGAGCATTAGCTAAATTTTGTTCTATTCTTTCTCACTTTGGCCAGAGCCAATTTAAGCAGATCTTCATTTTCTTCTCATGCTCCATTTCCACCAAATGTCTTTTCAGTTCAGATAAAGCCTCTCTCAGCCAGACTTTACTTCTGTCTTGCACTGGCATAATTACAGAAAATTGCACTGTTTGCTCAATTTTTGCAAATTGAGCTAATGCAAAACTATGTAAATTATTTACCAAAAAGAAGCAAAATCAAACAAGTAAATGGGTTTGTGCTGCGCATTAAGGGAGTAGAATGGCACAGCCGGCATCTTGGTTACAGAGTCGGCTTGATTAACTCAGCCCCGGGCTACACAGTGGGAAGGCCCTAGCTTGGCTCCAGAGAGCATTAGAAGGACTGCCCCATCCCCCACCCTTCAAAACCCTAACCACATTTTTATTCTATTTTTTTTTCCAGCTTTGGAGTCAGCTAGGGGACTTGGAGAGGTCAATATTTTGTAATCTGATTAGGACAAAGTCCTCTTCCTCCTATTGTTTCTCTTCCTCCTCATTCTCTCATTCTTCCCTTTCTTTTTTGTTCTCTGTTTCTTCTTCCCCTCCCTTTCTCTTTCTCCTCCTTTATCATAAAGAAGTCAGCATTCTGTAATCATGATTAACCAAGAATGCAACTTTTAATGCTATTTACTTTCGTTTTAATGTCAGGCCACTGTTATGGTTGCCCAGGACTAGAGAGTCACTACAAAAAAAGAGGCTTTTACTTGGGTCGACTTTATCACACTTGAATGATTCTCTTTCCTTTTGTGCGGTTCTATAAAAGCCTAGCAAGCATCCTGTGCCAATGAATGTTCCACTCGTGCCTAACATCTATAGCACACATCTGGACACAGCCCAAAGCAGCACTTCCTCTTGTTCTCCTACCTGTGTTCCTTGATGCCTGCTGATCTTGCTCCCCCACTTAACTCTAGCCCTAGTAAGGGGAAAGTGAAGGGATCGAGGAGGAGTTGGGAGCTGAGATTGAAACAGAAGTTTGTGGGTAGTCACTTGTGTGGAAAAAGGCATTTGTGTGTGGTAAAGATCTCTTTATTTGGTCAGAGATCTTACATTTCATTTGTCCTGGGAAGATAAACTTATTCTTCATTTCAATCCAGCTTCATTTGATTGACTATGTTTTTAGAAATCTTTTAAATATCACAGGAAGAAAGAAAAGAAATATAAAGAAGTTCAAAACACATGAATATGTTAAGTAGTAATAAAAAGGGCTCAGAAACACATGCAGTCTAGGAATTCAGAAAGGGAAGCACTTGGTATAGATTCATGAATTCCAATATTAAAGAGCTACAACCATGCAGTAATTTTTTAGAACGTATTACGCAAAGTATGAGAAGAACATGATCTCTTGCTTCATGTGGTAGATATGGAAGAAATAGGGTTTGAGTTGAATTTTAAATAATAGGTGAAGTTGAAGAACTTCTCTAGAGAGTTGAGGACATTATTTACGGCAAAAGATACTGAATGGGAGCAGACTTTCCAGGGGCAAAGTCCTGTCTGTGAAAAAAATGAATTACCTGGTGGGTCATCGTGAAGCACCCATGTGCATACAAAATCACATATACACGCTTGCACACATATGTGTATGCTTGCATGTTGTGTATGCATGGGTGTGTAACAGGCTTTGGGATTCTTTTTAGGGAAATAATTGACCTGACAAATTAGTGTTAGGAAAATTGATCTTGGAAAAACCTCTACTTGATTTTAGCTTTTTCTTCAGTATTTGCTCGGTTTCATTTTTCCCATGGGAACAACATTAGCAGCATTAAGGTTTGAGCTCCCTTTTGAACTTTATGATCTATGTGCACATAAAAATGATACAACAACTTAGGATACCTTGATAACTTTTTATACCAGAGATTGCTTTCCTTCCTTCTCTTCTGCCTATCATATATGTAGAAATTAAAAACACAGGAAAAAAGAAAGACAGCTCCCAGACCACTTATTGCATGTTGTCAAGGAGCTATAATTTTGATCTAATATACAGAATTAATCCCAGAGGCACAGTTCAGAGAAAAAAAAAAGTCAGTTAATTCTATTCAATTTGAACAGAAAGTCCCTGGGAAAGTGGTTGCCCTCATAAATAGTCACTATGCTCACGTTAATAGATGATTTATAAGATATTCTGACTTTGGATTGATTTAATTCATGTAAAGGTGGCATTCATATATGAGATGGGACATTAAGACTTCATCTCCTCCAAGGACACTTCTGGAACTGCTGTTTCAAAGATATTCAGAAAATCTCCATGAAAAAAAAATTATTAAATGAACACAGTAATGTCCTGTTGAACCCAATCACCCCAATTTTATCAGCAGCATTCCTTTCTTAGTGATTAGCTCTTTGTTTTGAAGGTTTTTTGCTTCACAGCTTCTATTCTTATATTACTGATGTTTCTTTGCTCCTCTTCTTCCCTGAGTTCTTTGCTTACCATGTCTCCCTGAAATTTTATGTTCTCTATGCTTCTTCCCTCTGCACTCTCCCTGAACAATGACATTGACTGTCATGGCTTCAACCGTCACCTCCAAAGGGATGACTAACAAATCTTACTCAGATCCTGCCCTGAGCAGGTTTCTGGTGATACCATTTGTCCTTTAGCTTGCCTTTGAGTATCACTGTCTGGAAGCCTGACCAAACTTCAGAAATACTGTTCTTGCAAACTTTTCTCCTATTTTCCACTTTTTTGTTAATAGAAGCATCACTGTTTTAGTCACCGGAACGCATAATCTTAGGATCATATTTGACTTCTCTATCAAGTTAAAGCAATGCTATTTTAAACTTCTTTTCCTTTGTAATGTTTGTTGCTTTTTTTGAGGGGGGAGGTTTACATCTGATATTATTTGATTCTCTTGTCATGCTGCTGCTTCAAATCTTCATCATCTCCTGTCTACTCTAGACTTTGACTGATTTCTCTATTGTAGCCACTGCCCACTCCACCCAGGGCCCTTGTAAGCAGCAGTCCCCTCTAACATGAGACTGCACCCCACTCCCCTCATCAGGGCAGATCATGTACTCAATCAAGTACCAGTGGCTGTTAGGAAGTTTAGAGCCAATCAAGAACCAACTTTTAGCAAATCTAAGGAAATTGCCTCAGACATGGTGACCTGGGAATTCGAAGTTGTGAATTCATTTTTAGCTTCATTTTATCTCTCTTACTTTTACTCTCCTAGTTAAATATTCTCTATCTGCATTTTATTTAATCATGGTTAATGAATTTTTTCAGAATTATTATAAATCCATATGCTATGGTTACCGATTAATGTGTAATAAACCACACCAAACTGCGACATTAAACAAGACCAGTCACTTACTATCTCTCACAGTCTTGGGGGTTGACTGGGATTAGTTAAGCAGTTCTCAGAGTGTCCCATATCATTGCAGTTGACAGGGGCTGGGGCTAGAATATCTCCAATTCTTCTTCATTCAAATATTTGGCGCCTGGGCCGGGAAGACTTAAATGATTTGGGGAGAAACAGCTGGAGTTTCTCAGGCATCTCTATTTCTATGTGGTCCCTTCAGCACTGAAATTTAGGGTATCAAGAATTGGGTTGCTCAGAGCTCCAAAAGTGCCTATCTTGAAAGTGAGCCAGGCAGAAGCTTCATCGCTTTTGATGAACTAACCTCAGAAGTCACATAATCACCTCTGCAGCATTTTAATAGTCCAGACAGCCACAAAGGCTGGCTCAGATCCCAGGAGATGGGACACAGACTCTACCTCTTGATAGGGGAGTGGCAAGGTTGTATAAGAGCGTGTGGGTATGATGTAAAATATTGTTGCATACCTTGTTGGAAAATACAATCTGCCATAATGGAATGTGTAACATAAATAAAAATATAACAAAATAATTGATCTTCCCTCCTCCAGTATTTGTCACCTACTAACCCAGCTTGCTAAAGATTAATCTCCCTATAGCACAACACTTATCCTATATTACTCTTCCAATCAATAAACAATGTTTCCCAACTTGGTGATATGTTAATTTGTGTTCTGTGATAAAAAGGTTTTTGTGGTCAACAATTGTTAAAATGTTTAAATATATTTTGAGACTACAAATCTTATGAGCACGCATTGTGAATCTTTAAGAAAGACAGATACTGCATGCAAGATTCTCAAAACCATGTATAGAATCTTTTTGCTCAAGTCCCTATCAACATTTTTCAGTGCTCATGTTCTGTAGAATGCACTATGGAAAGCAACACTATCACAGCTCCTAATGTGCAGGATAATCATATGAACTGCCATCTAAATCAGTCACTTTTAAGGGACTCAACATTTCTATTATAGAAACAGATTTTAACTGTTCTAGTCATCTGGGGATAAGGGTTACCTACTTATATTATATTATAGGCTCGTCATGCTGGATCTTAAACCAGCTTCACAACCTCATTCCCCTGTAGTTAGCAGCCTACCCCCAGTGTCCTGGTAAAGAGCACTGCTTACGGACCTTGGACACAGCCTGTTCTTTCCACTCTCAGTGTCTGTGCATTTGATCATGCCTACAACATTCCCCTTCCCATAAGGAAACATTATGAGTCCTTTAATCAAATGTAACCACTCCCTTACTGAATCTTCAGAGCATTTCCCCAGGGAAACCTCAGTTCCACATCATATTATAGCTGCCTGTAACTGTTTCTCCTCCTTCATTTACACACTGAGATGTGTGGATGAAGACCCAGTGTTTTATCTTGCTTGAATTGCTCAACCTCAAACTGTATTGCATCCAAACCACAGACAGATACGTATGTCTCCCATATTGAAAAGCTAGAGTTGATGGGATTTTTATTCAAATATAATTAATTAAGAAAGTTCTGAAGGCCTTACTGTTTGTCTTTTCTAGTGCTGAGTGTTGAGAGAGATTTGACAGAAGACATGGCCCAACCCTTTGAAGGGGAAGGGAGACGCACACAAGAGATATGACGAATTCAAATATCTACAAGCTTTCACGGAAACAAATAAACGAAATAAAAATCTGAAAATATTGACATTATTATGTTATTGATTTGCAGAAAAGGGTTACTTAGCTTTGAAAAGTTGTTGAGATTAAAAGTGATTGACTAGAACATTTATAAGTGGGATGGGAAGAAGAGGATGGACTTCCATTAGACAGCACTTTAATTTCCTATTTCTTCTTAACTTCTTAAATTCTACTGCCTTTCATAAAATAAAGGAACTTATTTGTCTGTTTCCATATAGGAAATTGATGAAAAAGGCTGAAAGATATCTTATATTCAAGGTAAGTTTAAAAAAAAATAGAGGGCAGAGACATAAATGTTTTAACAGTTCTTTTATTATCCCAGAATGCACCAGACTGACTAATCAGTTTAGCACATATATGGCTAGCAAGTTTATTTTTAGAGTCTTGGGTATATCCTTCATCCCTGGGGAAAGAGCCCTCCTTTGAAAAAGAGTAACAAAAATGGGAAGATATGGGTTCTTGAAATGCCCAGTGGAGACAAAGCAAAAGGATGCAACGAGTGATAGAAGCTAGAAAGGGAGAGAAAAGAATGCCCTACATAATGAAGTTGATTTGAACGCCAGAAAGATAATGGGGTGTTGAGGAGCCTAGACATCTGAGGGAAACAAATACACACTTGAGCAAAGCAGGAGAGTGCCTTGAAGCCAAAGAAAAGAAGTTTGCATTTACAAAGGATACTAGGAGTTTAGCTTGAGGGGAAGAATGACCTGATTATTGGAGAGCAGGGAGCGTTAACTTGTCAGAAGCATTCTGAATTAAGTACAAACAAGAGCTGTGAAAAAAATTGTCACAAGTGACTTCTAAGAGGAACATTGAGCAACATGATGAATTATATACTTACTAGTTTTATTTAGAGGCAAAAAAAAAAGTGTGCAATTTACATATATGATTGGTTTCTTAATGCTTCGGATAAAGCCAAGGGCTAATGGTCAAAGTGTTAATCTATACAAACCGACCTATAGATGGAGTAAATGACTATAGTTACAGGAAAAATCTATTATATAGTCATCTAAATTCTCATGTAACTTTTATCCAGTTGTCTACGTTCAGCTTTCAGTTGATTATTAGGCCACCCTAGATATTGGGTCATAGATTTTGTGGAGTGGCCAGGTATTCATGACACATAAAGTTTTATAAAATCTGAAAGCTGAGTTCTCTTCATACTTCTCTTATCACTCATATTCCCTAGTTCAGGAAGTTCATCCATTACCACAGCTAGAATTGCCAACTATAAGATGACTCACAAATATAAATCTTTAGCTGAGATATCTCTGATCTCCAAATCTGTTTATTAATCTGCTCATCTGAAATCTCCTTCTAAATATCTCAAAGATACTTTAAACTCAATATGGTTAGAACTAAACTTGATCTAATCCTCTTACATGGTTTCTTATCTCTGCATATGTTACAACCATCCACCAAATTTACATATTCTAGAAATTAGGATTCACTCTGCCTCTGTCTGTCTTTGAAGTCAACTATTGTCCATGATATTCTTTGACTCCATCTATTTCTCCCATCTCCAACATCTACCACTTTAGTCCAGGCTACAGTTTTTTTCTTTCAAAGATATTTATATTATCCACTTTCTACTGTATTTTTCTTTCCTCACTTCAACCTATTCTCTACATTCTAGCCAGAGTGTTAGTTTCAAATTGCCAATTTGAATCATGTCCTTCATTCAGGCTGAAAATCCTTCAAATCTCATAGTCCTTAAGCTATATTTGACATTCCTTAACTTGGCCTATAAGACATGGTACAATCTGACCCCTACCACCCTCTTCATCTCTTATCTTACAATTTAATCTATACCACTTTTCTCTTAATTCAAGTTTTCTCTCAGTTCCTTACAGACTCCATGTTCAAAACTCCTTCCCAGCTCACTGACTTGGAATGTAGTCTGCCTCCCAAATGGAATGTTCTTCCTTAACATCAGCTGTCATTCTTCATAACAGCTTAGTTGTCATCCAACAAGATGTCCCTAACTGCCCTGTGTCAAATAGCACACTCATGGAACCACATACTTCGACTTTAGTGTGTTATCATTGTTATAGTTTTACCTTGGTTTCTATGGTTTTATTGTTTGTCTTTTTCACTAGATTATGAGATGAAGGACTGTTTTACTTTGTTCATAACTGTATCCCCTGTATTTAGGATTATACCTGGCACATATTAAGCATTCAATGAAGCCTTGTTAGATAGGTAAATGAATGAATCAGTGAATCCAAAGGTACACAATAGGCCAGATGAATATGAATATTCCATTTTGTCCTCAACAGAAGTATGGTAAAGAGCTCAGTTAAATATAATGATATGGGAACAGACAAGTAATTAATCATTCAGTTGCTTTTTCAGTATATTTCAAAGGAATGAATTAGTTCAGTGAAGGTCTTACTGATGGCCAAGATTGGTTTATAATCAAGGACTTGGACAGTCTTTAATCTGGGTTATGAAAATTTAGACTGAGGAAGCAATAAGAGAAAGAAATACAGCAGTAATAAAAGAGGGAATGATTGCCAACATTCATTGCCAACAACTACATTTTTCAGTGAGGAAAGAATGTGATCAAAACAATTAAAACCTCAGGGATCACACATCAAGTCAGTGCACTTTGCCAGCTGACATCAAGTCATCATCCAATGTACCAGAAAAACCACTGGCAGCAAATCAGAGACAATTTGCATTTGGTTATGAAGTGTCTCAGTTGTTATCAACCTTAGGGGTGTGATGCTGTATCTGCTGATCATCACACAGAGGCTATTCAACATGAGCTACAAAGAAAAGCCATCAGTCCTGACATAGGTAAATTATGTACTGATCAATGACTCCAAAACATAGAATATTGCCTTTTATACTACTGAACCCTCACAAGTTCCTATTTTGTATAGGCACTGAACTATGGCATTCTGTGTGTGGAGGGGGATATAAAGTCTTTGTCTTCAAAAAGCCATTTTAGTTTAGCATTCAGTGGTTTCAACTTCTTCTGCAGCCTGAAGTTAACTAACAAACTTAGAAACAGTATACTAGGTCCCCTGCGCTATTGTAGTGTTTCATGCATATTATTTTTTTAACCTCACAACAAATCCATAAGATATATATTATGATGTCCTTTGAACAGAATAGGCAACTGAGGCATAGGGAGGTTATGAAAGTTGTCAGAGATGGGAATTGAACACAGACTTGGTTGCTGTGAAGTCTGTGCATAACTCAGTTTTTGCCCCTAACCCCATTGCCAATTCTTTTCGTTCTCTAGGCTGCTTAAGGCAAATACCATGAAACAGGTTGACTTAAACAATGGGGATTTATCTGGGCATAGTTTTGAGGTCAGGAAAATGTCCAAATCAAAGCATCATCAAGGTGATGCTTTCTTCCCAGAGACAAGCTGCTGGTCTTTACATGGCAAGGCACATGGCAATGCCTGCTGGTCTCTCCCTTTTTCATTGATTTCCGCTTCTTGTTTCCATAGCTTTCTCTTTATATTTTATTATTATTATCCAAATTTCATTCAATTATAAATGTCTCCAGGAGTAGGATTAAGTCCACTTCTGATTGAAGTGCGACAAACCTTAACTAAAGTAACCTCATCAAAAGGTCCTTCTTGCAATGTGTTTATACCGACAGGAATGGGATATATTGGATTTAAGAACATGTTTTTCAAGGGTACATACGCTTCAAACTACCACACCAGCGATGAACATGAGCTACAGTGTATACTTGGCTGAACCCTTGAGTGATATAACCTTAAAACAGTGTTCCTGATGTACTGTGTGTTACCTTACACTTACATATTCATTCAAAGCCATTGTTGAGAGAAATGCAATGGACTAAACATTTGAGTTGTATGACTTGCCTATGCAGGCTTCTACAAATATATGTAAAAGAGATGCAAATACCCTCACTATCCACATTATTTTGCCAATACAGAATCTTATGTGGAATTGCCCCCATAGTTCCATCACTTGATAGTTTCCTCACCTTTGGCTTAGCAAGCATATGTGCAGTCTGAGTCTAAAGAGGAAAACAAACTAAGGTGTAGTTGATACACTAGGACCAGGCCTGCCTCATTCCAAAAAGAGTTGAACCTGGTCACCAAGACACAACTTTAAAGGAATTGGACTGCATACCAGTCATTGTTATATAACCTATATAATAGTATAATATGGAGCTAGAGGGAAAGTAACAATAAACTTAGACCATAACCAGGATGGTGCTAGTGATATGATTTAACCTAATACATTTGGTAAACCTATAAGGTCATTATGCTGTAGTTTCTGGGTAATAGAGTTGGGTAATGGGAGGCCCAAATCAGTTAATGGCCACAATACCCTCCACATAGGGCTTCCAGTGAGGAGCTAGAGGACACTAGAAAAGCCATTACTTACTGGATGATGATGATGATGATGATGATGATGATGATGATGGCAAAGATGATGACAATGATAATCTTGCTTCTTACAATTATTTACCCTTTGCTGAACATGAATGCCCTTGACTCAAGGAAGTACATTTATATACTATTTACAGGAACTGAATATCCATTCCCTATAATTTGCTCAGGGGAGTATAATTACTTCTTTTGTTCCCCTTTATTAATGTGGTTTACCACCTCACAAACATTGAATATCTAGATAAATAGTTTGGACAATGAATGATAACAAGTGACAGTGAACCAACATGTTTTTTACTTAGTGGCATCAGATGTACATTTTAAAATTTATTCTTATCTGTAGAAACCCCTGCCCCCAACCCATAGGTGCCCCATTTCATTAATGGCACATATCCCACAATGCATTTTTGAGAAACATAAGTGATACCTGTGATTTATTCTGATATCTGTGTAATGAGACCTTAAGTCAGCGTGTGTCCTTACCTGGGATGTTTGCATTTTGCACATTACCTTTCATTTTCAATGAAAATGTTTGTAGCCTGTTAAGGGCACATCAGACATCTGTAAAGAGATAGCATGTGTAGCAGTGGAGGTGGGGTGTGCAAGAGGTCTTCCAGCACCCCTGAAATCACACAGCAGAAAGGCCCACTCTCCTGTGTATGAGTGACTGGCTGGCACTGTGGAGTGGGGACAGGCAGAAACAGATAAAGTGGTTCTCACACGATGCACTTGTACCTAAGCTTCCAAATGGCACCCACAACATCCTTTCCCTGCAGCAGTCTCCCTTGACATTAGAGGAAATATCACCAGTACCAGCCTGCCATATGTGCATCTCCAGGCAGGGCATCTGCTGTGTGCTGTGGTGGCACATGGTAGAAGCGAGAAAGGTTTAACATTTTTCATTAGTGTATGCCATAGACAGTTGAACTCCATTATAATGTCTGCAGGAAGAATCTGATCCATTCCATTACCGCAGTGACAAAGAGAAAGGATGGCTTATGATTTCAGAAAGGTCACAGTGAACTGGTGTTCTGCTGTAAGCACTCAAGGTATGATGATAATAATGAGAGAAAGGGTTGAAAATATGAAGTTTACAGTCAGACGAAAATTAACATTTAAAAAGAAAGTCTTATCTATGCGATATCCCTATTCCTTTCTATTTTTCTCTCTGAGCAATTGTTGGTTGTTAGTGCATTTATATAGAAATATGTCCTTTCTCCTTCACAAATTCATATCTGTTCTCTGATTATTTCCATACCGAAATGTTAGAAGGAGATGCCTGTTGCTATGGGAGTGATTGTGATATCACACATGGAATATAATAGTTTCATTGTGTGACTAAACAAAAGAAGGGAATGAATTGTGAAGGAGAAGCAGGTGGTTTATCTGCGTTTCTGGCTATAAGTAGCTGGTTATTATTAATTTGTTTGGCAATCTTGAGAATAGCATTAATCATAAGGAAACTCCTGAGATATAAAGGTGGTTGGGGTGACATACAATTGTATAAGAATCCACATTTTGCAGTGGCGTATCTAAAATAGTGACAAAAAATTAGCTATATATATTTTAGAACATTATCTGCAGGGCTGCCAATGAGGATCAGACAATTGGCTGTCCCCTTCTTAAAGCCTCTCTGATTAATGAAAATCTCTATATATTTTTTACTACCTGCCCATTACTTTTTATGACACACAGTTTCTATTATGCAAAAAAAAAGAAAAGGTAAAGAAAAGAAAAAGAAAAAAAAAAA